>JBBMOJ010000116.1:0-98249 GCA_038090695.1 Sclerotinia spermophila
CCAACCACGTGACCTGGTGCCCAAGTCTCGTGCTTATGTTACGTCGTTCGTAACAAATTCGTATATAACATATCGAAAACAGAAACCATAAAGATCACACCAGTATATACTAATTTTGAGTTCAATCCTAAAGTATACCAAACACTAATACTATAGAAAGTTAATACCGAATCAATAATAATACAAATCGAATAATTAAAAGATTTACAAAAATAGCTTACTTTTAATTTAAGATTTATATTATCCAGAATAATAGCCTATTATAATACAAAACATAATATAGAACTTATACTTAAAGAAAAGAATAAAGTTTATCTATTATAATGAAATATCGAAACCAAAAGACTAAGTAATAAATTCGATTATAAGAAACTAGAATTATTCAAGATTGAAAAGGTAATAGGAATTATTAATTATTGGTTAAAACTATTAGATATAATAAATATCTATCTAGTATTCTATACATCTTTATTCGAATCAGTACTATTAGGAGTATTGAATATATCATTAATAGAAATCGAATTAGTCAACCCGAATACTGTATACAATATTGAAACAATATTAGATTGTAAATATATTAGAGGTATAATCAAATATTTGATTAAATGGTTAGATTATTTATATACCGAAAATTCATAGGAACTAAAAACAAATCTCAATTATTCTAAGAAGTTAGAGGCGTTCTATTAGTAATATCCGGATTTGCCCAGAAAGAAGGAGAATCTATTAAAACAAGAATTAAAGAATCTAAAGAAAAGGAATCAAAAGTAAAAGAGTTATTATTAGAAATAGTGGTAGAAACAGACGACTATTCTTTTTCTTTTATAATATGATTATTTTCTAGCCTTTCCTTTTCTTTCAGAATATTTAGCTTATCCAAAGTATATAAGCTATAATATAATATATCAGATTCACATTTCAAAAGAAAACATTTTTGTTTATAAAGACAAAGAATTTTAGTTATTGTTTTTTTTTCCTTTTACTCTAAATAAGCCTTTTATTAATCCAAACTATTCCAATCACTTTCAAAAGGATTGCGAATATTATACTTTTAGTCTTAATGAATATATTTAATATACTACAAAAAGTCAGTAGAAGAAATTATATATTTATATTCTTAGTATTTATATAAAGAATAGAAAACTATTTCGAAACTATAAGATTTAATAAAATAAACTAAATATAATCTTTCTTTCTGTTTTTGAATATTATTAGATATATTTAGAAAGGAACAAAAGTCCTAAGAAAACAAATACTCCAAATAGAATAAATCATTCATTATATAATACTTAAAACAAGCACTAGAATAAAAAAGAGATAGTATTATAACAGTCCTTACAAAGTACTATATTATATAACTATAAATAGATAATAAAACATTGAGAAATTATAATACTCTTGGAATGTAATAAGGTCTTTAGCGATCCAATATATAAGAAAATCCCAGAGAATAGAATAGAGAATGAAGGTTTATATAAAGGAATAGGTTTCATTATAATATAAAGCTTCATACTTAAAAACAATTATTAGTTTTATTGTTATAGTTATAAGAATTGCAATCAATTATCAACTCTATTGAATTCCTATTTGAAGTCTAGTCTAAACCACCTCGAGAGATCTCTAGCCACTTCCATATGACCCTAGAGGCAGCTCCTATAACACTGGTGATAATAAAGCCTCACACTATTTGTAATAGATATTTATACACCACTTATATTATCACTCTCGCCTTTGATTTCCACTTGTTCAATGATTTAGTTAACTAGTAATAATTATTAATTATTCAGTTTATTAGAGGCTTTAGACAGGAACAGGGTTTAGATATAATACTCAGAGCTCAAATAATTATAATTGATTATAATTAGTTGTTTAATTAAAAAGATATACTGTTGTAATATTCTATTTAGAGATGAGTAAATTATATATTTTAACTGATGATTATATAATTCTATATTATCACGCTTTTTGAGTATAATAAAATATTATGCCAAGAATATACACGTGTTTCTATAGCCAATCAAATTATTAGAATGAATAAAAGTGGAGGGAATTTAAAGACATTCTCTAGTAGGTGGTAAGAAAGATTACTATAAGTCTATAAGAAAGCAATTGTTAAATTCTCGATTAAATCGACCACTTAGATTCATTTAACTTTATTAATATATATAGATTTTCTTTTCAGATTTTACTTTTTATTCCCTTTTATAATTTTTTATAACATGTGATTTAAATCACGTGATTACAAACATGTGACCTTGGAGAGAGATTCCTATTGTATTCTTTCCCTTTCAAAATAGCCTCAAAATGACCTCAAAATGACCTCAATATTACCTACAAAGTGGGTCGATATATATTTAACTTGATTAATATTATATATTATATTTTGTTAACAAATATACTTAAATATTATAATACGTTTTGTCTATCTCTAGTTCTATTGATTATAGGTTGAATATATACTCAGTAGGATTAAATTATATAAGCTTTGATAATTTCTCTTATATAATTCAGTAACTTTAAAAAAAAGCTCTAAGTGTTTATATAGGGAGAGTATTAAGTAGTTAACTTGTTATTATTATAGGAAATCTGATATAGGGCTCTATAGACTATATATATGAAACCTACGGGCCTATATCGGACCGATAAGTCAACTACTTTATTTTCTGGCAACCCCTGTTTTGGGGCACCCTTTACTACTAAAAATTGCTTTTTCGATGTATTAATTAATATCTTGTTACGGGAGCTGCCTCTAGGGTCATATGGAAGTATTTAGAGATCTCTTAAGGCAGTTTAGATTAGACTTCAAATAGGAATTCAATATGGTTATAACTGATTATAATTCTTATAATTATAGTAATGAAACTAATAATTGTTTTTGAATATAAAGCTTTATATTATAATGAAACCTATTCCCTTATATAAACCTTCGTTCTTATTATATTAATCCCTGGAACCTCTCAATATAATAGATCGCAATGGATCGTACTGCGTTCCAGGAGCGCTGACGCTCCCTGACGCTCTGTTATGTGCTGAAAGTTATATGACACGGTACTCCTAACTACCGGCGCAACATATCTCTATCAAAACACAATATAATTTTATAAAATTAATTATAATAAATCTTTATATTGATATTAGTAATATATTACAATTTCAGAATTTTAGGACTTTTCTGGACTGAAATTTAAAGGTTCAAAACATAGATTTTTAAATTTATATATAATTTATATACAAGTTTAAAATTTCATTAAAAACCTAAATAATTCTTCAACAAAAATTACTAAAAATAAGCTTTTTTTTTTGAGATTTCTGAATTTCAATTAATATCGAAAAAATGAAAAATTTTATAAAAAAATTATAGTTATAGATATTTTTTTTTATAGGGATTAATGATCCCTACAATTCAAAAATAACCTAATAAATACTCATTTATAAGAAATCATAATAATGCTTTAAATCTATCTTATCAAATATAAAATAATAATATCATAAAAATCTATATAACTATTTTTAGTAATTTTTATTGAAGAATTATTAAAGTTTTAAATGAAATTATAAATTTGTATCTAAATTATATACAAATTTGAAAATCGATATTTTGAATTTTCAGATTTCGATCTAGAAAAATTTCATCAAATTATATTTTTAAATAAGAAAGTTGAATTTTTTTAAGGTTTTTGTAGTGAAAAGTGGCCCAAAAGAGGGGTGGCCAGAAAGTAGTGTAATTGACTTATACCTACCTTCCAGTGCCCAAAGAAATCCTCAGCACTCAGATCCATCAAAAAAAATAAAAAATCAGCACTACTTCATACAAATACATCGAAGAAAGACACAACATTATCAAAGCATCTCTCCAATTGTTACAAAATATATCCAAGTCGTTCCCAACCGGTTTCTATACAATAGTTCGGTCTCACTCTCGAAAATAGCAGCAGAAACATGAACAATAGAAATGCAATGCAATGCAATACAATAAGAATAAGAATAAGATTCCTCCCACTTCCATTCTCAACATCGTGAAGGTAAAAAATGATGACAAGGTATGACATTCACCATGTGGAGTGAAGAAACCCTGAGGTCTTTCAACTATTTACTCCAGTCTGCGTAACTCGCCCCAGCATACCTCTACACTCTATTGATTCATGATTAAATTCAGCAAAAAAAAAAAGTACGCGAATCCATACATTACATTTTTATCTAGCGAAGTCAGCCATGCAAATAATTCCGTCTTTTGTAGATCACGCACTTGTGCACTCGCCCCTCCTCCAACCGCATCAATATATCCGTGTTTGATAGTGAGTATAGCAGGGAAGTTCCCATTTATGTGCACCTTCTCTGAACTCGCAATCCTTCCTTGGCCCAGAGCGCATACAGATCTATGTCCAGTCAATGTTAAGGAAAATCATACTTCGTAGCATAGCCCGCATTCGTATTCTGTGTATTTTTAACAGGATGAAGTAGAAGCGGAGGAAGACACGGCCTGCCATGTTTTTTCTCCCACTGTGGACGTTAGCACTTCGCATGAACCAATGAATTTCAAACATACCTCAACTCCACCAATTCCATGATCCTCCCATCCCATCCAATTATTATATAGTCTACCTGGCGGAATAGCCCTATAGTACCATGTCATTCCCAGAAATCTTTTCTCTTTACCCCAACCGTATGGACTGTTTGAAGAGACACCACTTTCTCCTTTCGGTCCAGGGTTGAACCATTTATTCAAACTCGTCCCATTCCAATTTCTGTCGAAGAATATCGGAAGTGGTGCATATACTGCTTTCAATCCGTGAAGCAGAGCGACTGTCTGAGGGGTCATTTCGCTACTGACATGATTACCTTTAAGATTCTCAGTATGCATAGCATCTATCAACTTCTTGCTGCACATGGAATGGGTGATGATAGTTGTGCGACGAGGAGTATCATTACGTCCGTCAAATCCCCAGACATCATTTCTTCCGACCCATCCCGTACCGTTTGGGTTGAACATTGGTGCAACGGATATATAGTCTGCCACTTCACCAACGCCCCATTCGTAATCGTCTTCAGCAGGGTCTGAAACAGGTGGCGAAGGGCCTGTGGGAGTGACATTTGCAATCTTTGGCGGTGCCCATATTGTATCTTTACCTGAAAGAAGTTCAACTGATTGGCGGAATGCAGTATTGTAATCACCATGTATCGATGGAATATAATATCTTTCATTTCGTTCCCATAGATATTTTCTTGGTTGATCCATTCCAAATTTTGTGAGTCTCTCGAGAAGATCATAATGATGACCAGTATAACGAGTATCCATTTCCCAATTCCAATAGAAGTCAAATTGTGGATAATCGAGTGCAAATATTTGAACTGGAAGCCATTGAGATTGATGTACATTGGTAACCTTTTTCGGAATAAGTGGATAGAACCCTTGCACGTAAGCTTCATTCCAAAGCACCGCAATATCATGAAATTCTTTGGGAACATTCTTGTGGAGGGCTTCGATGTAGTCAGCATCGTTTTCTATCGCAATGGTACTGTTTCTAATGTGCACAAGCAAGAAAACCTCATACTCCCCTCCAGATTTCAAAGCTAGCTCTGTAATGATCGATCGAACGTTTTGCTTGTCGTCGTCGTTCCACTTCTTTCCGGAGTATGACCGAAGCATAATTGCTGTGCGTGATTTGTAGGGTTCCTTGGCATCAATTGCGGCATTATCTGCCTTTTCTAGGTGCGCCTTGATAAAATGATCTTTCAACTCGTTCTCATCACCCTGGTTCCGATTAACGATAGTGCCAAGTACTCTCTTCTTAGCATTGAGCTCTTTTGCCTTAGAATCGCTCCATGCCAACGACACATTCTGGGCAGAATTCATGATTTCTCCATTAAGAATATCTGGAACTTGGGAAATCAGGTATCGGTTTATGTTCTTTTCAGCGCAATGAGTTTGAAGCAATCCCCAGTTGATATCGTCCCATTGTATCTGCGCCTGCATATTGCGTTCCTGCATAGTTCTTCTAGAGAGTGAAACAGTACCACCCAGGTCCCCAGAACCTTCTGCATAGCCGTATAAACCAAGTCTAGTCTCTCTCTCGAAGCATAAATTGCTGTCGATATCGAAAAGTGAGAATGATCCCATGTGTGGTTCTTCGAAAGCTTTCGAATGTCCTGAGAATGCCAAAATGCTTTTGATTGGTCCATCGGCTCCATCGCATGGCATATATTCTCCTTTGTTGCTTGACTTCCAAACTTCACTATCGTAGTCGGGATATGGGTTGTACTCAAGTGGTTTCGATTTGGCATATGGTTTCCAAATATCTATCTTTTTGAGAGCTGATACGTGAGATTCGGTATGCTGACCCACACCAATAACTCCATCGAGGGTATTTCCATAAATTTGACCTGCACTTGGTTCCCTGACAATGGTATTTAGCAAATAAATGTTTCCAGAAAGCTCTAGCACACTTACTGTCCAAGTATTGTGTGTTCCTTCATAAAATCGTCATGGACATTGAATGTAGCAGTTGAGGTTGCTAAAGAAGATGTCTTTGTCTTCGCGGCCTCGGGGTATGGTATTGCCAAATGAAGGGTAACTCTGCTACTCACAATCGTAGGTCCGATGAGGGTGGGCGGAGCGATTGGATCTTCCGGTGGAGCGGGGAAAGGATTTTCTTGTGGCTTTGGAGCCTCAATTGGCAGAGGATCGATAATTTGAATGGTAGGTACTTCTTCAAAGCCTGGTGCTTTCACATTTTCCGTTGCCACTGTACCTTTATATTGTTCAACCACATGGCTTATGATATTTCCGTGATTTCTTAACAACATCCATAAGATGAGGAGAGCCCCAACAGCGAAGAAGAGACTACTTCTATACCGGAAAAGCATTTTTCCTTGTAATAAATGAAATGGGGTTTAAAACGATTCACTGAAGAAATTATGAGAAATGAATGAATGTGAAGATGGAGAGAAAGGTCAAGAATCCACCCATCTCTGATATGAGTTGGATATTAATGGAGGTTAAATGAAGAGAACATCTTGTCTTTCCTCCGTTTGCTTCAAGTATCAAGTACCAAGTAAACTTCACTAGGTCACAGGTAGGTATCTTTGAAAGGGAAGGAACTCCTCTCCTCTTGTGAGAATCAAAAGCGTGACTTCCAACTAATGGTCTGTGCTCAATTTGATCAGAACTTCCTTCCCCTTCCGTTAACTTTAATTTCCTTCCGTCCTTCCTTCACGGGTAACAACATTGAATGACAAAAGTGCCACCGTTTATGCCGTTTTTCCTTCAATTTTGAAAGAATTGATTGGTTGAATATTCATTATCATCAGACGGCGGTTCAATCACTTAACCACTATCTCGGCTTCGTGCATATAGAATCCTGCCCAGCATATGTAGTAATGCTACCTCGAGTGGTGGGGGTTATTGCAGCTCACCGTTCACATGCAAGATGATGGGAGCTGAGCAATTGCAGATCATCCTGGCGAGCATATGTTATGATAGGAAGGCTAATCAAAATCTCTTCGAGTCGGTATATTGTGGCTCAGGTCATCCGTTGCAGTTTGCAGGTTGCAGGTGGTATGGTGGCCCATCTTGAAGAATGTTGTGAGGGGTAACAAGCAGAATCATTCCAACTTGGCAAGTGCCCCGACCAATTCTGATGCCGCCTAAAGTCTTTGGTCATGGAAATGGAAATGGTGCATTGAGATGTGACAACCAAGTTCGAACAAAAGCGGCAACGCCACCTATGTTACACTCAGGAGCCTATTAGATTGTCTCTTATGGATTGAACCAGACGATACCTAGAATACATACATCATTTACTTGAATGGACACACTTCGAAAGCATGTCAAGGTTAATATTCGGGTGAAGATTGTATCATGGGTGCTTGGAAGTGCATTTATCTACTGGATATCCAGCTTTTATTGTCTAATGAGACATGATGTTCAATGCTATTTGCAATCATCATTCAGTCAAAATGCTTCTCTCCAATTTCGATTTTTACTCAACTGTGAATTTTTTGGTTCTCACAATAGGTACTTTCACTGCGTATCGTATAATTTACAATTTATACTTTCATCCTTTAGCAAGGTTTCGTGGGCCATGGTATACTGCTTGTTTTTCTCTGCCTCTAGCGATAATCTCGGCAAAGAGATGGGAACATCAATGGCTCGTTGATGTAATAGAGAAGTATGGAAGTATATCATTCTCCCCAGGCAATAGTGGTAATCAGAAATTCAGCTGATAGATTTTAGGAGACGCACCAATTCGTGTTGCTCCTGAGATGCTCCTTTTTCCAAGACCATCCGCATTGAAAGAGATATATTGGGACCGAAGTCTCAATGAAAAGTCTGATTTCTATGGTACAGGTCTTTTTGGTCCACCGCATCTATTTTCCACCCTCTCATCTGCCGAGCATGCGCCTTTGAGAAAAGCATTGGGTGCTGCACCAGTAAGTTTTATAACCGACCATTGATGAAAACAAATTGAAGATCTTTCCCTTACCCCAACCGATTCAAAGGCTTTTTACATTATCGCTGAAATAAAACTTTTAGTGGGCAATCGGAGAATTACGAAAAGATTGGGAAAAAAGCATGGATAATCAAATACTTCTTTTCACCAAGGTTATGACTGAAAAAGCAAACGCAGGTGAAACTGTTGATCTCTGTGATAAGGTTGCGTAAGTTATCCATGTTTCTGCCTACTCAGAACGTTGGCTTACCCTTGGCAGAGAGTTCGCAGCCGATATCATGACGATGTTCTCATTTAATCAACCATGGGGTTTCGTGGAAAATAGTCGAGATGAACGAGAGTTACTTTATCACTGGAGGAAATCTCTTGATTTCGTTGGCTTTTCAGCGAGATTCACCTTTTTCCGAAAATACATCATCAATCTTCCAGGCGTTGCTTCATGGGCTCTACCAAAGCCCGATAGTCACCGTGGCATGGGATATCTGATCCACGAAGCCGATCGTGCTATCACGCAGCGGGAAAATGAAATATCACAAGGTGTGTATCCAGATAAGCCGGACTTTCTACAGCAGTGAGTATTTCTATCTCATGGTTTCTGCCAGAGACATTGTCCTAAATTTTGCAGTTGTCTCGAGGCAAGAATCAACGACGAACCACTTTCTCCCGCCCAAAAACGCTCCCACGTAACCCTCCTCATCCAAGCCGGCGCCGATACAACAGGCACTGCTCTCGGAGCCATCATTCGTTTCCTAGCCACAACACCCGGCTGTTTCGCTAAAGCACTGGCTGAAATTCGTGAAGCCGAATCCCAAAATCTACTTTCAACACCAATTCAGGACGAAGAAGCACGAGCTCATCTTCCATATATCATTGGTGCTGTTAAAGAAGGCATGCGCCTGAGACCCAGCGTATCGAATTGGTTCCCGAGAATTATTCCGCCGGAGGGGAAAATGGTTGATGGAGTGTTTGTGCCAGGGGGCACGGATATTACGAGTCATTCCATGGTTGTGCAGAGGGACCCGATTTTATTGTAAGTTTCTGCTTTGGTGCCATTTTTTGTCTCTCTGATTTCTCTCTCTATCTCTGCATATTTCCCGCTAACAGAAAGCAGTGGCCCCGACCCAGACGCTTTCAGACCAGAACGCTGGGGGGTGGAAGAAGGTAAAGATTTGGAATTAGAACATGGTATGTTTGTTTTTGGAGTGGGCCCTAGGGTTTGTCTGGGAAAAGACATCGCATGGATGGAAACCTTTAAATTGATTCCCGAGGTGAGTGATGTACTTCCATTCGTGCCTGGGAAATCAAAGTTGCAGGATTGAAAGAACGGTTGATGGGGAAACTGGGTAAGCAAGGTAGGAAATTGTGGATATTAGTCGGAATAGAGAAGAGAGAAGAGGATGCGGGCTCGATCAAGAGATTTATTGGCAGAACGAGCAACTAACATATCTTCTAAAGATTGTCCGACGTTTTGATATCGAAGTCCTCAAGGAGGGAGAATATATTTGCGCAGGTGGAATATCATATAACAAGAATTTCATTGTGAAATTGCATCCTCGGAGCGCAACTTAATTAAATTACTCTTCGAACTGTTTTGGGTGGATTGACGGATAGACAGTTGGTTATTGAGTAGGGTTTGCCTGTCGTGGTTGGGTAGCTGTATCTAGCTGATCGGAGATTTTTATTCGTATATGAAAGGGTGAATTGGATAGTTAAGAAAGGATTTTGGAAATATATCGGTGTTGTGATATTGATAATGGTCGTGATGAGATGTGCTTGAATTTATGGGCGTGGCGAAGAATCGGAACGCCAAATCTGATGACTTCCTGCTGTCGTTTCTCAAGTATACACACATAGTCTTCAAAGTTTATCAAGTAGTAATATTCCCTGCTTGCATAAATTTCTCTTTCTGGTAGTGTAAAACCTCCACTACAAAGAATGGTGCCTCGTGCTTTGTTCCTCTCATCGCAATATTCCGCACCAATTTCTTCGATATTGCCCCCACCGGCACCAAATTACTGCTCTCATTTCTTTTTCCCTGTCGGTAATCCCACAACATCTCATGGCTGTCAACTTGTTGATACGTATGATCATGATTCCCTCTGTTGGAGGAGAAACGGATAAGGATTCTGAAGAAGGATTCTCGAGTATACAACAAGGTCGAACTGGATTCGAGCCTGTGGAGCCAAATTTGGCTGATATTCGGTAAGATGAAGAATGTGCCAGGATTTGGAAGCATAGACGTGAACACATTTCCAGTGAAAAACGCTGTTGCGAGCATCACGGGGTTGGAAGCGGAGGGGGTCCTCCATGGAATTGATTGGAGGCATTTAATGACTGGCAAGGATTCTCATCCTTTGGGTTGTTTCGAACCTTAGATGGTTTAGATAACTTCTTCGCCACTCGTTCCCTCTCTTTCTCAGCGGGATCGACAATCAAAGTTTTGAAGACATTATCATCTCTATGTGTTAAGTTACTTCCACCTACATGCTTGTTAGTAATGCTCCAAATCAAGATTGTTGGGACCACCTACAAAAATCTGCATATGCGGCTTTAAGTTCCGAGAAAGTATTTGCAAGCATGGGAACATCTGGAGCGACTCTACCAGCAGCTTCAGCTTCCCAATCAGTGGTCAACGGCGTATTATCACCTCTACAGAGAGTACTGAAAGCCACAGCCAATTGCTTATACATGAAGCCACATTGTTCGGATCGTTTTTGAGGATCTGTTTTCCCGGGATGGATGCAATTTTTCAGGTCTTCGTCTATCTTGCATCTTGGAAGGTTAGATCTCAACTCGATTCGCACGACGCGTTCCCGGTAGAAGAGCATCAGTCTTAATAAACATATACCTGCAATAATGCGAATTTGTTTGTTGCTTGCAGCCTTCTTGCAGATATTCTCAATTTCGGCGAAGAAATACTTTTCAGCTTCTTCGAGACCCTCGGAGGCTTTAAGGCGGACTTGTTCACGGACGGTATCTGGGGAGAAAGTGTCGTTGATTGTGTTAACTACGTCAAGTTGGCCATGGGGATGGCAATGAATGTTTGCCACTCCATAGAAAACAAGGCTGTTTAAGCTCGTTATTCTAAATGCGGCATTACATAGACATGCCTATTATCGGTCAATCAAAAATTTGAATCTGCTTAGAACAAGATGACTTACTAAATGTGACCCAAAATATTGTTTGCAATAGATGTAGAGAAATTTATCCAAGATATGGGTTATTTTACCAGAGTGGCTCTCGGGAGAAGATAGGAGGATCTCTCGACCGAAGAAATCTAGTTCATCAACGGTAGGCAGTGAGTCTGGTACAACGAGATATGTCTTATCTCGCAAAGACTTGTGCGTTATGTAAACACCGTTCATCTTTGTCAGACTTCTCCATCGGCAAAAATCCTCAGATCTACAGACCATCACTTTGCAGGGAAGGGAGCGGCATGGGAAATTTGCCATAGAACAATCTGCACGAAGTTCGACTTTTGCCATATGACCTTCGAGTGCACTAAGTAGCTGATATACCTGCGCTTTCCCAGAGGTGAGCAGTCTGGTTTGTACATCTATTTTGAGTCAGTATCTATAAGTGTATCTTTGTGTGATTTTGACTACCTGTAACTCCAAGGTAAACATCTTTTAACTTGTGTCGGATGCAAATTTGTCGGGCCATGAGTGGATCACCGGCTAACTTAAAACATCGATCACAAATGCCATCAGATGTACACTGAAATATTAGATCCTTGCGCCGGTAACGAATATAGACATGAGTAACTCAACGTACCTCTACTTTACGAGCTCGGCAACTTTGACATGCTCCAGCTTGTCTAACTAAATGGACTTTCAACTTCTCCCTTCGATTGAACTCTTTTCTCTTTCTCTTAGGAGCCTTTACTCCGCTGTGAAAATTTATCAAGCAATCTTCCATGTTTCGAGGAGTTGCCACGGCCGCTTCACTCGGAAGAAGATTTACTTGATCTTCAGCATTGCATGGTTCTATATGAGGCTCTGATGGTACTGATATGGCCCCCTCCTCTTTACCCTCATCGGTTGGCGGGTCTCTTACAGATGCAGCAATATTCAGGCCTTTGTTGTCAAAAGATAGCTCGATATTAGGTTGAACAGGCTCACAAGGCAATTGCGGCTCCGTGAATGAAATATCTTCCAAAGAGGGGAAGATAATTGACTCAGGTGGCTCAAGAAATGATGTAAGCCACCCGTCAGACTCGAGATTTGGGAGATGGCCACCAAAAGTATTGCAACTATCGAAAGGGATATTCATCGCAGCAGGCTCTGGGAAGTAAGTATTTGAGAAGTTATTATTAGTTGTATCAAATTCCCAAGGGCCATTACCTGGCTCTATGATGGATTGAGCCGGGAGGACGGGGTCCACCATTTGCCATTGAGAGTTAATATCCAGATCATTCTGTAAAAACGAATCCAAATCGATGGTTGAGCATGGGAACGTCACGAATGACTCCAAGTCATTGTTTGTGACGATTTGCTCCTCAAAAGATAATTCCTCAGTATCGTGTGGGCCTTGGATCGTCATCCGGGGTAATTCTCCATTGACGTGCGACTGCATTGTGTGGGAACTTGACTCTTGTTTGCATGAAATATGCGGGTTGTAAGGAGACGATGGCGGCAATTGATAAAATGGTCTAGCCTCCGAACCATATATTTACCAGATGATCTCAGTTTGTATGCCCCTAAAATTTGAATGGTTTCTCGATCAAACATTGCTTCAATTAGGACTTAAGTTAGTGGGGTGAAAATTTTATCTGACTACACCCGTGATTATGTGGAAAAGTATACCGAAATAATGCCGTTGAAGCCGACGACCACAAAAACGAGTGTAGAGAAATCTTTGACGATGTGTGAAGATCAAATCTAGAGAAAAGGGTCCCTTCTGGATCAAGGATAAATAGCAAGAATATACCAAAAGATTCATAATGAGTATCGACAACTTCTCGGCTGGTTCGACTGCATCGGATATATCGGTTCATATCCTTGCCGGGAAATGGGTTCCATATACCCGATCAAATAAATATTGGAATGCCCGGGGACACATAACTTAGACTTTGTCGCCAAAACATTCACGTTTCATAGAGGAATCTGAAATGCTCCTTGATAAAGACACCATGTATCGGCAAGTCCTGGAGGAATTTGTGACCTCAACGCAAAGTGAATATCACAGGCCATTTGTTGAATAAACAGTTAACCTATAGCACAACTATATGCAATTGCGGAACTCAAATCGAATGGGCAAGCTTCTGAGGTTCAAAGATAAGTAAAAATGCCTGTCACTAATGGAAAGGACGCTGCACCTTAACATCTATTTGAATATGTTTCTGGGACAAGTATAGGGTTTGATGGTTTCCGAGTAAGTTCCGGGGAAGTAAGCAGATTACAGAGAAGTGGTCTCAAGACAAAACTCCATCGTCGGCTGAAGACAGTAGACAGAACAACATATGCCAGGAATATGGTCATATGACTTTCTGTCCGAGGAAACACCGACAGACACATGACAAGGGAACCTTCACGTTACAAGACTTCGTTTATATAACATTTCAACTCATGGACAACCTGCCTGCATGCCAAGCTTTGAGTTATTCCATATTACATCCATAATCTATATGCCTATAGGAGCGCATAAAAAGTCAATACGTGTATGACATCACTGCCTGTTGACCTTTTCATGGGCGTCGACAAACGATTCGAATTCCGACCGCTAGTTGAGAATCAACCAGGCGTCATATTGGTCCCTGTCGTCTCTCATAACATTCACTACCATACCATTAGCGAGTACTGTAGCTCCGTTGTGGGGTAGAACCGAGCGAGGAACCAAGTTACCCCGTCATCTATTATGCGGGATTTGCGGGGATGAAGACCAAATGAGGGGTAAATTGTGTAAATCGGGCCGTTAGAGTTTACGCATTGCTTCTTCCAACAGTAGGCCAACAGTAGGCTTAAACTAACACCCATCTTAATGATGGAAGGCAGAGTAGAAGTGTTCTAAAGTATTCTAGTCTCTAGCGATCTTGCTCGTCTACCCCTATCAGAATTTGTCTAGATGCGATTCACCCCTAAGACCTGCATCTTTGTGTATACATAATGGCGTTCTTGAAAAAGTCTCATTTGCATCTCGATATTCGGGGAGCATCTGAAATAGCAGTGGAACGCCAAGGCTCTCCATTCAACTTGAACTATTTAGGGTAGCAATTGTGATTACTTTAGATCCTTATTTGTATAGATATTTGGAGCTTTTTTTTAATTGCTGTATTATATAGGTAATATTATTAAGGCTTATTAATAAATATTATAGTAGTTTATATAATCTAATTCTATTATTTAATCTATAGTTAATAGAATATTATAGTAGTATATCTTTTTAAATGGTTTAGCCAATAATATTCAAAATAAATTATTTGAGTTTTGAGTATTAATTATATCTAAGCTCTATTTAAAGTATCACGGTGCAAGATAGGTACTAGGTAAGATGTATGATATTCTACAAAGAGTGAAGAAGGGGGCGGAGAGGCGCCGACTATATGGAGGGTGGATGCCTAAGGCATCCATATAACTACGTATTGAACCCGTGACATAAAGATTTAAAGTCTATAATAGGCTAAAATATTAATAAATATTATAAACTATAATTGATTGATTAAATTTTTGAAATTGAATTCTTAAAGACCTTATAGTTTTAATGATTCAAAGTTTAAAGTGTTGTTTATATTATATTGTATTAGAAAAAAGTATAAAAAGTTCTAAATCCTTGAATCTGATAGGGGTATCAATTAAAAGGATATTGTGATATTTGATGGTTACTTAATTGGGTGAGTGCCTTGGCGTTCTATTGCCATTTCAGACGCTCCCGATATTCGTTGTCAGTCTTTCTCTTGCACGAGCCAGGTTACATCCGCATACATGCAAAATTCCATGTCGATCACAAGTGAATCTCCTATTATGAATTTGCCCCTCTTTAATCCCCCGTCTAGGTCCACGGAAAGGAGTATAAGAGGTGATGGACATTTGAGGATTTGATTGCCATCGTCAAGTCAATCAATATGGTCAACACCAAACTTTTGTGGCTGTTATTTACAGCAAGAGCTGTTTTAGCAGCAAATATTGACCGCTTGAGTCGTGATACTAGTTACTACACTAATGCCACGCTTCCTCTCTCGAAATGTCCAGGTTACAAAGCTTCCAATGTCAAGACAACAGGATCATCCCTTTCTGCAGATTTGACCCTGGCTGGGCCTGCTTGCAATACCTACGGTACTGACTTGAAAGATTTGACTTTAAAAGTAGTATACGAAACAGGTTAGCATGCTTCATGTCACAACTTTTGTTTTTGCTAACTGAAATTAGATGATCGGATACATGTTGTTATCCAAGATCCTTCTAACATTGTATACCAAGTTCCTGAATCAGTCCTCCCGCGCCCTACTGAGTCGCGGGTCAATTCCAAAGATGCCAACATTAAATTCCATCATGTTAGCTCTCCATTCTCGTTCTCAATAACACGAGCAAAGACAGGCGAAGTCTTGTTTGACACTTCCGCTGCAAGTATTGTATTCGAATCGCAATACTTAAGATTGAGAACGAAACTGCCTTCCAACCCAAATCTATATGGACTTGGTGAACACTCCGATGCATTTCGTCTGAATACTACAGACTATATTCGTACGCTGTGGTCTCGTGATGCCTATGGAACTCCTGCAGGTAGCAATTTATATGGAAACCACCCGGTATATTTTGAGCACAGGGCTGGTGGTACTCATGGAGTATTTTTCACGAATTCCAATGGTATGGATATAATGATCAACAATACAAATGGAAGAGATCAGTATCTTGAGTATAATACTCTTGGGGGTGTTTTGGACTTCTACTTTCTAGCCGGACCCGATCCAATTGTTCTGTCTCAGCAGTATTCAGAGCTTGTTGGCTTGCCCACAATGATGCCTTATTGGGGTTTTGGGTTCCATAACTGTCGTTATGGTTATCAGGATGCGTATGCAGTCGCAGAAGTGATATACAATTACTCGAAGGCTGAAATTCCTTTGGAAGTTATGTGGACAGATATTGATTATATGGATGCAAGAAAGGTAAGGAGTATACCATACTCAAACATTCAAAACTAACTAGATAGACTTTCACTCTTGATCCCGAGCGTTTTCCATTGGATATGATGCAAGACATTAATCAATATCTTCACGATCATGACCAAAAACAAATCCTCATGGTGGATCCCGCAGTTGCATATAAAAACAACGCAGCTTATGATCGTGGCGCTATCGATGATGTGTTTCTTAAGCGAAATAATGGATCTTTTTGGCTTGGCGTTGTATGGCCTGGAGTTACTATATTCCCAGATTGGTTTTCCAAAAATGTCGTAAGCTGGTGGAACAACGAGTTCTCTACATTCTTCGATCCAACAACTGGCATTGATATTGATGGACTGTGGATTGATATGAATGAGCCCTCCAACTTTCCATGTTACTTCCCATGCGATAATCCATATGCATCTGCAGTAGGATTTCCTCCTGTTTCACCCGCAGTCAGAACGCCCCCTCGTTCATTACCTGGCTTTTCCTGCGCGTTTCAGCCTTCTGGAACAACAAATTGTACAGATGCAAGCAATCGACGATCAATCACTAGCAGAGATCCAAAAACTGTCTTGGAAACACATCGGACTCATAAAAAGCGAGTATCAGGGCCACAGCAAGGTTTGCCCGGACGAGATCTACTCTACCCAAAATATGCAATCCATAACACTGCAGCGTACCTCCCCTCCTGGAACGCCGCTGAAGGAGGAATTTCCAACCAAACAATCAACACAGATGTAATCCACCAAAACGGTCTCGCCATGTACGACACCCATAATCTCTACGGAACCATGATGTCGACTGCTTCTTACGGCGCAATGGCAAACCGCAAGCCCAAAGATCGACCTTTAATCATCACACGTAGTACATTTGCCGGTGCGGGAACCAAAGTAGGCCATTGGCTTGGAGACAATTTCAGTGATTGGCTTCACTACCGTATGTCTATCCGTGGCATGCTCGCTTTTGCATCTGTTTATCAGATTCCCATGGTTGGCGCCGATGTATGCGGATTCGCAGAAGATACTAATGAGGAATTATGTGCCCGCTGGGCTATGCTCGGTGCTTTTGCCCCATTTTATCGTAATCACAACAGTTATCCTCCAGCTATCAGCCAGGAATTCTATATCTGGCCTTCCGTCACCGAAGCAGCTAAAAAGGCTATCGATATACGATATCGATTGATTGATTACATATACACAGCTTTGTATCGACAATCTGTTGATGGAACGCCACTCATTAATCCTATGTTTTACATTTACCCATCTGATCCCGCCACCTTTGGATTGGAAACCCAATATTTCTACGGGCCGGGAATTCTTGTTAGTCCAGTTATGGAGGGAAATTCCTCGACGGTGGATTTATATCTTCCGAACGACACATACTACGATTTCTACACACATGCTCTAGTAACTGGCCATGCAAACACGGTTCAAATCACAGATCGGAATATCACCGATATACCGCTCCATTATCGCGGTGGAGTCATCGTCCCTCAACGTATCAAAAGTGGGATGACGACTACAGAAGTCAGGAAACAAAACTTTGAAATCATTGTTCCAGTTGGTGCTGATGGAACGGCCAAAGGAGAAATGTATCTAGATGATGGAGTAAGTGTTGTGCAAGAGGGATATTCCTTGATTGAATTCTACTGGGATGGGAAAACTTTCGAAGTATCAGGACATTTTGGATATGATGCAGGAGTAAGTATTGAGAGGATTGTCTTCTTGGGATTGGGCAATAGCGCGAGCGGCAATGGACGACAATATAGTGCGAATGCGAATACGCAGGTCAATACTCAAGGTGATGTAGTTGTGAAGGTTGGAAAGGAGTTAAGTGGAGGGTTTTCAATCCCGGTATGAGATGAGAGATCGGAATACGGGATCTGGGATCTGGGATCTGGGTGATTTTGGTAAAGAGAAAGGTATACGGCGATACATAACGTTAGTACATAATAATACATAAACGCAAGCTTGTCTTTGCAATCATTCTGATGAAAATGTATTTCGGTATTCTGGTGAAGGAATTTGGTTTATACTGTACAACAGGGATGAAACGAAGGGTGCCTGCGATATCAACCTTGAGAGTTATCATTGGAAGCATTGAGAATTGCAGGATACGGGGTCGATCTTTCGAAATATGGGGCATTATAGAAGAGGTGCGGATCGGGCCAGCGGGGAATTGGAAAGGGAGGTGATGGAAATCAAGAAACGGGAGGAGGATAGAAGAATGGAGGAAGAATGAAGAGGAAACAAGAAGCGACAATGAGAGAAGAGATACGCGAGGAAGAAGCAGAGAATGAGATGAATTCGAGACCAGAGGAAAGAGGTGAGAGCACCGTCATCTCCAGTACAATTTCACTTGACTAATTTGGGGAATCTGGAAAATTGGAAAGGTTCATTCATAGGTTTTTTCTCAAGGTGTTCATGTTCTGCGAATAAGATTAATCTATTATCAATAACTAACCATACGATACCAAAAGTGCAGACAAGCTATCTGGTATCATGGCATGATGACAAGATTGAACACTCGACTAAATTGCATATTCACATGAAAAACAATAGGAGTACGTGCTTCCAAAATATAACAAGCAAAAGTTTTCCCTCGCTCCACAGCCTCATCACCCACGGTATGACAACCAATGATGAAATCACTCATTACACTCCAATATTTCCCAAGAATCTTACAAATCGTGAAGAACATCAGTATTAAAATGGTGCGCCGCGACAAAGAATATCTCCACCCCTCTTTAACAATGTCAGTAAAGTCCAACTGGAAGCAACACCACAAGTAAATACATACACCTTGGCAGCAAAGAGGAACCATCCTCTTAGTCCCGCAGTACTTATGAAAATCATCGACGGTGGGGATAACTACTCCCTCGGATACTCCTATGCGATTGTCAGCTATCTCATACACAAAAACACATCATGTTCACGAGTGCTTACCCACGCATCCTCTCCCTAGAACAACTTGGCCCGGGGCGAACAATGAACCGTAGCAGCAGCTTGGATAGTGGTCTTCGGCGGTGGTGCAAAATTGCGCTTGCCTTTTTTCCACGTCGACGGAGGCGGGAGATGAGATTGCCGCGGCGAGAGTTGTGAAAGTGGACGCGAGAGTGAGGATGGATAGGAAATGCATGTTTGGTTGATCGAGAGGGCTTCGAGGTATGTGGGAATGAAGATGATGTGCTGAGGTGTGATGAGATGAGATGTGAAAAAAGGGAATATCTATCCGTTTTATCTTTCTCCATTTCTTCTAGTCTGTCTCTGGGCGGTCATCCAATATCAAAGGATATTATGTGTTGGTTCTCAATCGTTCACGTAGTCTCTTCTCAGAAGGCTTACCCAGTGAATACTAAGAGTGCCATTGGTTCGTAGATTCGAATCTGGCATGCATAAATCTCCATTTGAAGTGATACACAAAGTTCCCATCACCGTGCTGAGCGGTCAATAGACTCAAGATTTCTCTTCTGAAGCAATGATGTTGTGCTAAGCGATCTGTATTCAAGCAGTGATGTGCATCTAGCCATGAACTGAGAAACATACCAATTTCACGAAGACAAAAACACCTCACAAGATACGAGAGGTGTAAATAAACCAAACACAGATAGGCTTGGCGGGTCCAATGTATCGATTTACATAGGTGGGTCTTTTTAGTTTCCCCGTAACTTCTTTCCGCTAGATTATGGACCGTTGAATGAGATCTTCAACCATGCTATCGGTTCACAGGGTACAGAGAAGTGAGCTAGTACCGATATGGTATTTGAGCTCTAAATAAATCAACTTTCATGCCCAATAGGGGCATGGTGGTTTAGTGGTATAGCTTTCCATCATTAATTTATATACCATTTCAGGTACCCATGTGGGCGATCCTTATAGTAGCGTCCTGGGACCGGTTCAAGATTTGATTGAGAGCTAGAACGGTAACCGCATCTTTTGAGGCAAGTTTCTGGAATAGTGGTGGAACATTAAATTCCCCTGCTAACTTTTACATCGAAATTGAACCCTTTACAGTAGCACATTCTATCACTTTGGCTTTCGTTTGCGTAGCCTCCTGAAGGGGTTTCTTTTAACATTGTTTGCATATGTACCGAAACAGATTATGTAATCAACATAACTAATTCCAGTTGTTATGTTAGGCTCAAATACCAATAATAATTGCGATTCTCCAATAATTCATTGAAAATTGTATTTAATAATCTCAAAATTAGAAAATTAAAGTTCTTAATCCCCAAATTTTGTAGAATACTAGATGAAAGAAAAGAATCTCGAAATCTCGAAATATCAGAGGTTGCATGAGAGGGTATTCGTTGACGATCCACCGCTATTTCAGATGCTCCCCTTTTGAGAGTCTAAGACAGTCTTGTAGTTGTCGCCCGAATCACACGATGGTAATGTCGCGACTTCAAGGCTTTACTAGTGAGAACATACAGAGTATAAATTTAGAAGGAAGGATTGGCCATTGCTTGTCTGAAGTGTGCGATGCTATATGGCATGCAGCCGAGAATAAAATTTGGGATGCTTCAGTAACCTTATATTCCATGTATAGGAAAATCAGTCAGTCAGCTGTAATTGCTCATTGTCAGGACAAATTGCCCAAAGTTTATGAAGGTCGATAACATGATTGATAAAGTTAAAAGAAAAAGTAACACTATTTTACCGCACTCGTAAGTTTCGAGGGACTAATGTAAAATCAGAGGGCATGTCGTAGGGAGCAGTACTGATTGTCTCCATATTGACTTCGTAATTGGAGTTCTTCTAGAACGAAGTTAAATCGTCGTGACATATCTTAGGGCTGAGGGAATCTGTTTACTTGAGAACGATTTGACAAGTTCAGGTTCAAGTATCATGAAAGAAAAAAGCTGTTAGAGGATATAGGAATACGGCAACGTGGGAGCGACAACAAACTTGCAGCTAGAATCTCGAGAGTATTTTGACGTTGACGGGAACATTTCAGTCTATAGAGAGATTCGGTGAGCGCCGCAAAATACGACCGGTACAGCATTCTACAAAGATCGCAAAGGCTCCCAATCCACCATAGCTATCAAAAACACTGTGGTCTGATAATCTGTTTCCGGAAACTAGGTAAGAAATAACCATTCGATTAGATTCCGAGAGTATAATTCACGTTGTAAAATGTTCCTGTACCTTAAATCACTGCACTGCTTTGAAAGACTATTCAATCTTTATGTTGTCATGTACGGTACCTGACACCTCAACGAGAATGTTACTTCGTTACTACTTCCAAAGCCAATAAACTGCCATCCGGAGGAATTTTAAGAGAGCTTGTGAAGGGCACTAAGAAGGAGCGTGGCTCGCTATAGAGCGACGCAAGAGAAAAAGCAGCGCGCGGAAAACAGCAAGAGGCGGATAAATCCCACGGTGGATAATACAATGATGGGAGAATGGATTGAGCGGGAAACCAAGACGCAGCAGATCTTCGTTGCCAGTACCTAGCTCCTGCTCTACTGTTGACGGCGATCAACCTGTCCATAATAAATAGGCGAAATGGTGTTCCTCGTTTTACCCCTAATCTGGCAACAAATTTAGTATCATGGCGGGATTCTTGGGCTTCCTACCTGCACATTTATATCCTTCATCTTTATATATTGCTTTTGAGAAATCCTGTTGATGAGATGGGGAGTGCGGAAAGATCAGAGGGCATAATTAGAGAGCACTTTTATTTTCATGATATTTTCCTCCGACACATATAGACTTCTACAGGGACTTTTATTATCACTCGACGAATAGACATCGATGGATTGAACTTTTGACATACACTTGTATTGGTCAATATTGTAAATTCTATGACCCATAACGGGTTTCACAATACTTCAGAACCGTCATATTTCGTTTTCTTGTGCAATACACAATAGAAATCACAACGCTGTCCCCTCGATGATCTATGGAACTAGAATGGATCAGAATCCTCTGCCAATATAGTGAAAACTTCATGTCACATGACCTCAAAATAAAGTCGCGATATGCATGTTCAAACTACGCGTCTCACCAACAACTTCTCTTTGAGCAAATGAACCACCACAAAAGCAAATATGGAGTCCAATGAACCAACAATAATTGATCTTAAAACTTCATTCCTACGTGCACAAATTTTCGCACTCTCTCAACCTCTCCAACCATCTCAAAAATGGCAAGATTCAATATCGGAGGAAGAGAATACCTTACGACAACGAGCAATCGATGAAGCATTATTCAAGCTCAACACTATCCTGAAACAACACAATAAGATCAGCTACCCTCCGCAGGCACAGCGACATGTTGCTGAACAGATTGATCAATTATATTGGGCCGCAGGGGAGAGAGATGTGAATGTGAACGGGGAGGAGTGGAGTGAAAAGGGTGCAGACTATCGTGAGCTCCATCAATCAATCATATTAATCAGCGTCGGGAGTTATGCTAATCGATATTTCAATTGACAGGTTTGTCATCCAACATCGAAAAATTACCAGAAGAATGGAGCGAAGAAGCAGAAACGAAAGCACCCAAGCAAGCTGCTAAATATAAAGAGCTACAAATTAAACTTTCAGGACTGAATGAGAAGCGAAAAGCTGCAAAGGAGAAGCTTGAACAGTGTAAAGCTGCCAAAAAATTACTGGAACCTTTTGATCTAGCAGAGAAGAATATTCAAGAAAACCTTGTTACCAAAAATGGGGAAATCGAGAAAGAGTTAGAGAGGATGAGGATGTTGATGTTGAGAGTTGAAAGGGGTATCGTGGGGCTGGAAGGAAAAAATCTGGAGGATCATATGGATGTTGACTTCGAAGAGGATGATAGGGAGAAGCTAAGGTTCCTAGGGATTACATAACAGGACTGGTTTTCTCCGTTAGAAGACGGAAAATAAATGGTCTTTGTTGAGTTGAGTGAGTTTGTTATTCAGCATTCTTTATCTTCCTGACACTTATTGGCAATACAGACGACAAAACCGTCAAATGTGACCGATCCGGCACATAGCTTATATATATAAGCTTTGAGTGTAGACCGAATACACTTCGGCTTCATCCAGTACAACTAAACCTTGTTTCAACATCCTAAAAACTACACAAAATGAGTCTATGCCATGTCAGCCTTCCATGTACCGACCTACAAGCATCGGCAGACTTCTACGCGACCATTTTAAAGCCTTTAGGCTACAAAACGTATGCTCATACTCGCAAGAAGATTTTCTTTAGACCAGCATGGTCATTTCACCCTGAGCTGTCGCTTGTCAGATCTTCTGGGTCAATCGGAGGTGCTCGTATCACCATTTACGCATCGTCCCGGTCACAAGTCAACAACTTTTATGTACTCGGCTTGTACGTGTTATCCTCATTTCTCAATAATTGCTAATAACACACTAACCCCATCTGCAGGGCCAAATCAAACAACATCCAAAGCAGAGAAACCAACGACCATTCAAATGCCTATACAGCTTCTATTGTTGACTTTGACGGCAATATTATTCAAGCAATTTACGCAAAATCATGGGTGCCCAAGGTTACCTTTCTAGTTCCATTGACTCCAGCAGCGATCTATGGCGCGCTTTATCTGACAGTTGCTTCTTCTATATTGGAGGCATTGGGAGGATGGTTCTATTTTGCTTTCGAAGCAATATGGATCTTGACGATTCTGGATCTTATCTATATACAGCTAAGTAAGCAGAGGACAATTAAGAGTTTAGAAGATTCTGGGCTGCTGGACCTTGACAGAAGGGACAGGTACAGGCTAGCATCTAGGAGAGAAAGATGAATGTTTGGGATAGTTGGCTAGAGATGGGAAAATTCTGGTTGGTTTTAAGGCGTCTTAATCCTAGCCATTCAATGCACTTTCATGTCTACTGTTGCGTAGCGAACAGAGTATATGATTTTCTTGCAATCGAAATATTTTTCAGTCATCTAGTAGAGCTTTGGGTCTAGTACCGAACCTACATCAGCCTCTACATTCCCATCTGAAGTGTGAAATAAATTCAAAGTATCGTGTTAGCTAATTTTGGCACACACATATCACGGTTTCCAATATTTGATCTGTCGCGCGTTAGAGACGTCATCGATGGGTAATACCTGTCTAGTGCTACACTACTTTTAGTTTCCCCACAATCTCCGATGGCGTTTGATAATTGACATAAGCAATGATATCATGAATTCGTACGGAGCCAGTAGGTCAACCACGGCATAGTTCATCCATCGAAAGTCTTTCTTGAAACACACATCGAACTCCCATACAATTCATTCGGAATTCATTTCTCATACTGAATCACACAAGTTAAAATGCCATTCCCCTACAAAACTGTAAGCTCCCCTAAATTAGCCGTCACTATTTCGTCTTCGCTGACACAACCAATTAGGTACTGGTCGTTGGCGCCACCTCGGGCATTGGGCTTGCCATCACTGAGAAAATGCTCTCCGAAGGCGTTGCCAAAATCATAGCTTTGGGTCGTCGTCAAGATAAACTCGATGAATTACAGAAGAAACATGGAGATTCTAAAGTCTCAACTGTGAAATTCGATATTACGAATCTTGAGGGTATTCCCCAGATGGTTGAAGGGTAGGTTGTTCTTACATTCGCTCTCGAACCCAATCCATAACTAGTAGTAAAAATGAATACTGACAGAACAAACTCTATAGAGTCCTCAAATCCCACCCTACCCTTGACTGTGCATTTCTTAATAGTGGAATACAACGCTCTCTCGATTTTACCAACCCTTCATCTATAGATCTCGATTTAATCTCTACTGAATTCACAACTAATTATCTCTCCTACATCCATCTTACCAAAGCCCTTCTCCCACATCTACAGAGTCGAGTCAAGAATGGCGAGAACGCAGGATTGATATTCACGACTAGTGGATTGGCTTTGGTTCCAATTGTGCGATGTGGAAATTACTGCGCGAGTAAAGCGGCTATGCATCAATTGATTCTCGTCATGCGGGAACAGTTGAGAGATTGGAGTGAGAGCGAAGGTGGAAATACGGAGGAAGAAAAGGCTTGGGGGGAGAATAAACGGAGAAAGGGTGTACAGGTTATTGAAATCTATCCGCCGGCTGTGCAGACGGAGCTTCATGATGAGAAACATCAGCCGGATATTAAGGATGGTAGGAATATGGGAATGCCGTTGGATGAGTTTACGGAGGAAGCGTGGAAGGGATTGGAGAGAGGTGATGAAGATATACCTGTGGGAACGACGTGGAAGGGATTTGGATATCAGGAGGTGGAGAGGAAGAGGAAGAAGCTATTTGGGGAAATGATCGAGAAGATGAAAGGAAATTGAGCTTGTATCAAGATATTGAGAGGACTCGAAGACGAATTTGCGAGACGGACGTGCGCTGAGCTTTATGTTGCATATAGCGGATGGTTTCAGTGGGAAAAGCGCATGCATAGAAAATATGAAGCTACAAGCGCCTTTGAAAAGTAGCTCTACTCAAGCTCGATATGGTAGATGTATCATACAATTGTGTATCAAGTCATCTGTCGGAAGCTTACTCGCTTAACAGTTCAACTTCCTCGTCTTCTGGAACTGCAATATACAATTTATATACAATCCATTTCTCCCTACCTAGCGGTCTCCTAATCTAATCCCGCCATTCAGGAGTATAGAAGGCACCGTAAACTAGATAGCCATTTTAGTCATCAAAAGAGGTCGATATATGCCTCCGATTCACATAGCTTTCAATGTTACAAACAACCTACTTACATCAAATTCTATGTTTTTCTCTTATTTGTTTCCTAGTATGGAGCCGGTTCTTACTTGCACACATCACAGAAAAGCTTTCTTGCCTGAATGTATCATCAGCTTGATTTCTTCGAATTATCCTCTCTCTATTGCACAAAACTCCAGGTACATACTATGACACTAAAGCTGCGATCAATACGGCATCTAGATGTCAATAACACACTCTATGCTGACCGGTTCTGGGCTGGTCATTGGTAAGGTTTGTGAGCTATGGGTCGGATTCCTTGGTGAAATTCTGCATTGTGTCGTTGTTTATTATTATCCGATGTCAACACGGGATATATCGTTCGCCCGACGCATGAGTATGATTATCTGTAAATTTTATCATATCAAAAGAGTATCTCCATGTTCATAATGCAATTGTACAGGGGACAATACATCTTTCCTGGTTCCAGTAGGTTTAAATCTTGCAATATCGGCGTTAAAGTTGCGAAGAGTAAGGAAGAGATGAGCTCTACCCCATTACAGGAATGTGACAGCTCAAGTCTATCAAAACGTCAACTTCAAGGATATTTTGAGATATTCTGCAACAATCTAAACATCATACGCCCCGATTTTCGCTCGACAGCTCCAAAATGTTTTCGAGGACAGAATGAAAGATTATAAGACTCGGACTTCTGACATTGACGCCGTGGTAGCTTTAGACAACGATGCGATGCTTCTTGCAGTGAATGCATAGCACCTATTATTCTATCTCTGTCATGAAACGGATGTCAATCGAAGTATGAATAATATTATGAAGCTTTCATTGTGGCTTTAATATACAATATATTTCCTCAGATGACTGTGAAGCAATGAAGCGTTTGTGATTTTGTGCAATTAAAACAACCTACGATCCACCCAAAGTTTACCGCATTGACACCGAAAGTGAGCCTCATATGAATTCACTTACTATCAACCCGCGCCTCGCTCTCCAACCTCGCCGTCGCCTAAATCCCGACCCACAAAAATCCCAACCCAAAGCTCTCTCAACCAACCATTTCAACTGAGTCAAAAAATATATCCTCAAAAAATAAATGGAGT
This sequence comes from Sclerotinia spermophila, assembly GCA_038090695.1. NCBI lineage: Eukaryota > Fungi > Ascomycota > Leotiomycetes > Helotiales > Sclerotiniaceae > Sclerotinia > Sclerotinia spermophila. The sequence continues at coordinate 27,300 of JBBMOJ010000116.1, forward strand.
CAGCAGTAAAGGATAAAATGGCAAAACTACAACACGTCTTGCGACGCTGTTAGTCCCAATCAACTTCGTACTATAGAATGACTGTACCAAGCTGTCCCCTATTTGGCCCGATTGAGAGGGCCCCGATTACTATGGCATGGGTGGAGGCGTTACGTAGACCACTGTACCACGGGGATATGTTTGGTGAGGTATGTGAGGATTTTTAGGAATATATAGTAGATGTCATTTGTGAGTTGGTGAATGAGGATAAGGGAATGAGAATGGGATAAGGAGATGTGATGGTGTTAGAGAATTCTGAGGTTGATTAAATGATTTGATGTCCTGATTTTTCTTTTTGGTTTTCGGCTTCAACAAGCATGGTTGAAGCTCTTATTGATTTCTTCTTACTTGATGTTCAATCATATACGCGCGAACTATCTGGCGGTCATGGACAGCAGAATTTTTCTGACAATGCGTGCGGGATGCGACATCAACTGAATGTCATATGAATTATTATTTTTACGATTTATTGTACGATCGTCGTATATCTTTGAACTACAGTAAGGTGGGTAGGAAACAAATTCACTTGAAAATTCCTCTTCAGCCACGCAGGCAACTTTTTGTCTTTCGACAAATTCCTTGCTACACGTCAACCTGAAAGTTCGTTGCATCATTAATCCGACAAATGAATAACTGGGCAATCGAGATAATTTGCGCTTTGAATGTGCGTGTAGATTGTCGCTGGAATGATTGAAAGTTTGACTTTTTGGTTGAGATCAGACTTGAACTGAAAGTCCACCGTCTTTGTAAGATAGACTAAAAGCCCCTATTGAATTGAGCACACGAAATACCGAAGATAATACTGTTGGTCGTGGGAGATTAAAGCTTCAAATATGAGCGGTTGATTCAAATGGAATGAGGAATCTATGAATTCATATCACATCCAACTAGCAGCTCCGATATAGACTTCCAAACAGATACTCGCTCTTGTTTTGAAAATTACGGCCATCGAGTATAACAGTGAACTTGGAGCATGTCACTACTAGTGTTTTCGCTAGGGTTGATTGGCTGCCGGAAGCACCGACGGCTAAACCACGAAATCACCGCCGCTAGATTTGTATTTGTTGATGACCTACTAGATAACGATTAGAAAGTTACTACCATAGAGAAACAAAACAGGTTATGGTAGCGGCTTATGGAAGGAGAGGCGCTGTACTTAACCGCGTCCTATTTAACCTAGCATTATCTCGAAACTATTGGGCCTCTGTCCCAAGAACCCAACTCATATACCAGATAAGTTGAGTGGCACTTGCTTTGCGTCATGTAAAGCCGGTCACTCCCCAATGTCCAAAGATTCCAAGGGACGCAATCTTGCCGACCGGTCTTCAAGTATGATGCTACCATGATACATATATTGACAAATTCTGATGCATTTGTCGATCTTATCACACTGTTTGCCGGTAAAAATTTGCATAACTCAACTTTCTCCAAGCAATGTCTAGCACACGAGCGCTGCTTGGAGAGTGACCACAATCACCCAGGAAATTCGTCAACTGGCTGTAAGGAACAGTTATTGAGTAAGGGATAACACTGAAGTATAGTATCACTTGGTTAAACTATATTTGCGGATGACTTTCTAAAAAATGAATAGAAATTACATTTGTTCCTTACAGGATACGAAGAGCTTCGAAACTCGCACTTTTGGTATCGTTGCATCGAGTGGGATATCAAAATGCTTGTGCTATAGATCTAGCGGATGGAGATGCAGAAGGGGTGATTTGCTCTCAATCCACGCTACTGTCCCACAAAGCGAGGAGATTCCATACACTACACTCGTAGAAAACAACACACTTATGGTATCCAGAATCATATATGTATCCGTCCAGACGTCATCATAATTGGGCTAATGGTCATAAAGCTTATCGTGTGGGAGACGAGGAGGTAGCGAGGGAGGTAAACCCGTCCAAACACCCAGGCTAAGAAAGGGGTACTATCGAAAATATGAGTTTCATATGACATCACTATCATCTAGGGAGGGGTAGCTGGACAACCAAGAAAGATTGAAATAAAGGTTGAGAAAACAGAAAATCATCATCTGGAAGCCTGAATCATAGAAAAAGCCTCTAATATATAATGAGATTACTTCACCTGAGAAGTCCTTGTTCCATCTATCCAACTTTAGATAAGAAGTTGCTTCTGTATTAAACTTTAGAACAGATGGAGTGATTGCAGTACCTCAGAGTAGAGTTTGTAATGTAAGAGGTACATCTGGTAGAGACAGTATGTTGTTCGATCAAATCTGATAGAAACTACTTATTGTTCATTGATGTCTCAGACTTTCTGGCTCACTGGACTTATATTTGGTAAGAGTATTCCTCCTTTGACATTCTTCCCACTTGGAAGATTGCAACTACATCTCAACTTCAGATGAGGACATGTCCAGTGAATAAGAGTTTACAATTAAAACCTGTCTTGGCACCCATCCAAATTTCCTCTAACCTCTCCACCCCGTCTTCTAAAGTTTCTTCCCTCTCTGTTCTATCTCCCCATCAACTCGTGATCTGGAACAATATTCTCCCGGCGCCCGGACCACCATCAATAAACCATGTCTCCTACTCCATCAATCAAGAGCTTACAGCTTGCTCCCCAACCCACCAAATACGATCCCATTGTATTACCCAATTCCGAGCTACTTACCGGCGCAGTTGAATATCCTACTCGAAAAGCCTTGCCAATCTACCTCCTGATAAGAAGCCTACCATCATGACTTCCAGACTCGTCCTTGTAATTGGCGATTTGCATATCCCAGATCGAGCTATTGACGTTCCTCAGAAAGTATGCTTCCTTTTGCGCCTTCGTGCGCCTTTACTCCCAATCATTCTGATTGCTGATCTATTGAAATACAGTTCAAGAAGCTTCTAACTCCTGGAAAAATTGGTCAAACCCTCTGTCTCGGCAACCTCACCGACCGCCAAACCTACGACTACCTCCGCTCAATAACCCCCGATCTGAAGATTGTTCGCGGCTGCTACGATACCGACGCTACTTCTCTTCCCCTCTCTCAAGTTGTCACACATGGTTCTCTTCGCATTGGATTCGTTGAAGGCTTTACAATTGTTGCGCCTAACGAGGTTGATTTACTGACTGCTGAAGCCAATAAATTGGATGTTGACGTACTTTGCTGGGGAGGAACTCATAAATTTGATGCCTTTGAACTTGACAATAAGTTCTTTATCAATCCCGGAAGTGCGACTGGTGCAATGACTACGGGTTGGATGGAGCCTGGTGAGGAGATTGTTCCTAGTTTTTGTTTGATGGATGTAAGTTACTTCTATTCTTGCGCACACTGCTCAGGCTGCAATACACTCCCCTATTCCCCCCTCAACCCCCCGGCTAAATCTCCCCCTTCTCTAGGTTCAAGGTCTTGGTCTCACTCTCTACGTCTACCAACTGCGCACCAGCGAAAAAGGCGAAGAATCCGTCTCCGTCGAAAAAATCTCCTACACCAAGGTTCTTCCCCCGACTACCACCGCCTCCAGTTCCACATAATGATACCCCATTCCTCCACCACATTTCCATTTGAGAAACGCTTGTCCCTTCTGCTTTCCCCTGCTGTTGCCAGTTTACAAAAGTTCTGTGGAATTCACGGTGTTTGGGGATCTTGATCTTTTGCGGGATGGGGATACAATTGATATAATATGATATGATGGCATAACGATAGACCTTGACTGCTAAAGAGAGGAATGCATGCACATAATACCAGACAGCTAGACTGTTTTCTTTCCTGTTTTAAAGAAAAGTCTTGCTATATTCATCCACAGAGGTGAACAAATGGGCACCCACTGGATAGCAGATGGATAGGATTGCGCACGATACCACCTAATGAATGATACATAACATACCATGAACATCACGTTGGTAGCGCAAGCTACCTGTTTACAATTCATTAAAATGCAGAATTCGAGAATTTGAGAATTGAAGAACAATATTCGTGATGAGGTTAACAGAAGAATTCATTGATATCATATTCCGCTTCATAAAACTGAAAGAATTGAAAGAAAAACGCAACTAAAACTACTTTTGCGCCATCCATCAGGACCAAGAAAAGGTATGCGCATAGCATATCCTATAGAGGCGTGTAAATAGAATCGCTCTATCCTCATTAATCATCCAATCCCAATCCCATTGCTTCCGATTTAATCCAATCTATCATCAAAAACGTTTTGATCCAATTCAATCAAACTCAACACATTGAAGAAATTAAAAATATTTTGTAACCCAAACCCATATCCCAGATTCGCCTTATAGAAACGCCACTCATAACATCATACTTCTCCTCCTCGCACCCATCCTATCAGTTCTATTCGTATTCGCGGCTGCAGCCCCCGCCATACTCGTGCTACTAACACTTCTCCTTAGCGATTTATCCGAAGAATCCGTGGTATCCCTTTCTGATTCATGGCCTTGAGCCGATGCGCTTCTGATCGTGGTTGAAGAGGCTAATGCTGATTGTCTTCTTCTAGAACCTGCTTGTGATGGTCCTGTGGATGCAGAAATTTTTCTGGCTGGCTCCGAGTCCTGATCTCCTGCCGGTATAGCGGAAGCTTTTCTAGAGAAACGCGATGATGCTCTTTCAATTTTTTCTTCTTTTATTGCTTTCGGTTCCTCGGAATCGCGTTTGGGGGAACCTTGAAACTCATATATATCCATATCTTCAAGAGCCGCTTTTATATCATCGCCTTTAGCAGATTGTTCCTTGGATTTTGCTTTTCTTTTCCTCGACTCCGCTAACAGCTCCGTAACCGATTTTGATCCTGATGTTGAAGATGATCCTGACTCTTTCAAATATATAATTGACTCGCGACGTCTTCTGTGATCTGTAATGCTGCTTGGTAGCATATCGGCAAGAGGCGCAGATGCTTTGCTACTTAGCGGACTGTTGTCTGTATTTGGTGCCGTGGATAGTTGTTTCCAAGCATCTTCTGATTCGGGTTCTGCTTTAACTTTGCTTATCGTCGTCGGACCAGCTTCTCCATCTACTCTCAGGGCGCGGACTTTTCCATCGGCTGTCACGGCATTTACAAATTCCTTTCCTGGCCTGCGCATTTTATCTCGAAGATTGGGTTCCGCATAGCTTATTGAGCCTCGAGCTCGGCGGCTTGGTCGTTGGCCTTCAGCAGATTCCTTCATTTCTGAAGGTGGTGGAGTATCCCGAGATTCCACACGAACCTTGGTTGACGGATTTGATGACAGAGGCGAAAATATATCGACTGGTGCCGGTGTTTCTGGTTCCTGTTGCACATTAAAGACCTGCAGTGGATTTTGCACGGTTTGTTGAACAGGTTCAATACTATCCACCTTCTTCTCCTCGCTTGGCACCTCTTTCGACAGGCTTTCTTGGAACAAATTCAACTTTCCTGGCTTGATTCCATCGTAACTGAAATTCCTACTGCTGGCTCCTTTCTTAGGAGAATTGTTGACACTTTTTGCTGCTAGAACCTTTCTGGTGGTGGGAGCTAGAGCCGGCTTATCTTTGGACAATCCTTTAGAGCTCATAACATCCTTCAATGGCTTCATGTTCTCTTTGGCTGATGAAACCGTCGGTCTAGTCTTCGTTCGTTCCTCGGAAGATACACGTGTGAATTGGAAATCGTCGACCTCTTTAGCGTTTGTAGACTCCAATTCCTCGTCATCTCTTGCACTAAGCTTTCTCTTTGCACCTGATTTGAGAATTCCCATGTTCTCTCGTCTTGCCGGAGGTTCCGATCGGCCGCTCCTCTTGATATCAGAAGCCGTTATGCTATCCTTTCGCTTCTTCCTCTGCTCTAGATTCGTCGATATTATCGGATCCAGACAAGGCTCATCTTCCCTTTCATAAGCTATCTTTCCTGCCAAATCAATTTTTACAGGATCTTCGTCAATAAATTGTGATACTGGTGGTGGCCCAATGTCGGGTGAATCTTCAGTCTCTGTTACCACTTCAGCTAACATATTTTCGATTTCCTGATGTCTATGTAATGTTAGCACGCACACCCCACTGGATCAAATAATTGCGCAACATACTCCAAAGTTCTCCTAGGATAATATTTATTTTCCAAGATGGGGGGTAATTTGCCATCAGGGCTACCGATGTCTTCACTCAACGAAGCCATATTCTTCCTTGGTGGGACTTTACGCTCCGGGCTCGTACCATCCTCATTCAATGGAGCCAAAGTTTTCCATTTGTTTCCCTGGGGGCTATTGAGAGGATTCGAACCTGCTCTCAATCCTCCAAATTGCCGTGGAAGATGTGGTGACCTCTTTTTCGGTGGGGATTCTTCTCCCAAGCCACTTATCAAGGCCCCAATTTCTAGCAATCTTTCTTCGAGCTGTGATTTGACCACATGGACCCTATTTGCCGCTCTCCTAGCTTTTCCATTGTCGATCTCACTCCGAAGGCGTAAATTTTCCTCCCGGAGCTCGAGGTTTTCAGCAAGAAGTTTCGAGGTTTCATTTTCAAGGCTTCGGATTCGAACTGCTTGTGAGGAATTGACAGATGCGATATCACGGTTTTGGCGTTTATACTTGCGTTTCACTATGATTGCATCAGAAAGGTGCATCTCCATTTTCCCCAATTGCCTTAAAATGATTGTTTGGGAACTTACGAGATTCAATACTCTCCAGCGAAGCTGCAGGCTCATTTAAGCGGGCCATGTGAGCTGGCAATGCATGCGGAATGAAATATGATTAGTAGTACAATATGAAAAAGACGTGACGAAATTGATGAGTATCTTGAGAAATCTTGGAAGCTGCGACGAGGGATTTGTAGAAAATATCAGTGATATCAAGCAATTCTTGGAGTGTTTGTGTTCAGAGAAAAATTAGGGTGAATTGATTTGTTTACATCGAACTTAAAATGGTTAGATTGAGAGCATTGACTCTGCTATCATAAAAGTGGGTCTATTTGTAGAGTTTGATAGGTTCACATAGAGTCGCTATCAGTCCCGCTTTGAGTTGTTCAGGAATGGAGAATTAATTCACATCTGGTTTAATTACAAAGTAGTTAATTACTCCATCTCTTTGCATTGGAGGTCCAATATTTCGACACTCAGTCTGTAAAGCAAAGATCGCAATAATGTCATACTCATCTCGACCCCTCGGTTCACATTTACGACAGCAGTCTATGGGTGGTAGTTTGGGTTCAGCCTCTGGTCAATCCCCCATCTTGCAGGCGCGCATCAACGAGAAAAGGGCAGAGTTAGAAAATCTAAAGCAGCTACGAGACTTGAGTGCAGGATTGGCTGGACAGATGCAAATGTTAGAAGAGAAGCTTTCGACTCTTTCGGATGGAACAGAAGCAGTCGCAACAGTACTGGGTAATTGGCACAATGTTCTGCAAGCCATTAGTATGGCATCTAGTAAGATATAAGGTGTTCTTCTGTTTGTCGCAGTCTCCTAATAATAACCAGTGAAAATACCGAAACCTAAAGACTCAAATGATGGGGAAGAAGAATTGGAAAAGAAAACAGGACCTGAAATACCTTTACCTCAAACTCTAGTCCGAATACCCACAGAGCATGCGCCAATGCTTCAACCGTCCACAAATGAAGAATCGAATACATGAAGAGTACGCACTAGATCTTTGGGAGACTAGAAGAGAACATGTATTCATCGCCAGTATTGGTGCATTAAACGGTGCAACCGGCAGATATGGGGTCTGAGTTTTGATACTAAAACGATCTGATGACGGATCGAGTCCTTGTAGGAATGGCTGGTAAAAAGCAGTTGGGCTCTTTAATGACGACATGATTGATGACATGATAGCAGAGATGGATTGAATAGGAAAGATATCGCAAAAGTCATGCAGTCTAAACGAATGCATGGTGTTGTGGACTGAACAAGTAAGATTGAAAACCCTATGATGGGAAAGAGAGTTACATGACATCACAATGGAGTAGGAATTGAATCCTTTATGGAAGAGAGCAAACTCATTTCCAACACTTTTTCGTGTATGACGGACGATGAATGAATTTATCAAGAGCTATTCACCATTTACCATTTTCAATCCAAAAATAGTTTTGACCAACCATCATCAATCACCCTTTCACAGTCGCGACTTTCTTCTTCAGCTCTACCGGTTGCTATAGTGATGATGTAAGCTCAAACAAATGAGGGGAAGGAAGGAAGCTACAGAGTACACTTTTGTAGCGAGAACGAGCTACTCAAACGAATATCTTCATGAAACGATTCATAGATACCCATCAACCTGACAATTCACATAATCGATAAGAAGAAACCTTTGATTTTTGGAAAAGAAATAAGATTCATCACACTTGGTACTACATTTCTATTGACTTTACGAATACGGACGATTGTCACTCAAATAGAACGCAATTTCCACCCATCCTTGCAAGTCAATTGCTTCTCAATACATCAAATCACATCTAATTTCCGAAACACTATTCAAACAACGATTCACAATTTCTAGAACCATCTGTGACTTTTTAACAGTCAAGATGTCTCGAGTAACAAGATCAGCCACGATCAATATTGTTGAAGATAATACAGCATCCATTGCTGCCCAAATTCCTCTCCCATTGACACCTGCTTCAAAAGTATTGGCTACTTCAATTGCACACGAATTGAATGCCATGGCGGCTCATGATAGCTCAGAAACGGATCTCGCACAACATATGAAAAATCTCAAAGCTGCATATCGAAGTGCTCTGGGTATCACAAAAAAAGGCAAGAAACACAACAAGAATAAGAACAAGGGAAAGCTAGAGCTTTCGACAGAGCTAGATCATACGAAGGTTGATGTCCATGAAACCGAGCACATTGAGAATACTGTTGTTGATCCAAAGTCCATTCGAGCTACTCCAAACACAGAAACTGTCCCAAGAATTGCTGCAGGCCCACCTGGTGTTCGTTCTACAATTCTTGTCTCGAATTTTGAACCTCCAAGGAATCGTACCGGTCATTTGGAATCCGTTCAACCACCCCACATCATGGGACAGCCTACCTTACCTCAATTTTCACAATTGGGACGAACCACTCGAGGTCAAATTGCGAGACAACAAGCAGGTCAGTATGATAAAAGTGTATCATTGTTAAGAGCGGCCGATACTGGAGATATCTTCTGGAAACCATCTCAACCCTCCAGTTGTGGTTCATCTCTTTTCGCTGGTTCTCACTTTCCTATCCAGCCCGGACCTTTCATTCCATTGAGACATGAGCATAACACTAATCCTACCGATTGTTTAGCAATGAAGAATATTGTCAACAGAGAGACAAAGGATGTCGAGTCTACAATATCAGAAAAACTTCGATCCACCTCAAAGGAGGACGATCGTCTAGCTACTCCTGCCACCTTACCCTTCGCAAAGCAAATCACGACACTCGAGGAGATTGAGAGAGCTTATAAGGTCAAGGAGGCAATAACTCCTGTTCGCCAACATTCATCTTCCGCTGAAATTGAAGAGGATTCATTCATCGATATAATCATAAGCCGATCACCAGCAAAGCCTGTGTCTCGCATCGAAGACTCTCTGGAGGAGCTTGACAATTTGGAAGATGCTATAGATGCACTCGATGAAGCTACCACCGTTGAACAATATGTTGCTGCTTCAACCAAGATGGTCACTATCCCAAGTGAAGCTTCCTCTGGTAGTGATTCGAGAAGATCGCTTCAACGAGGAATTATTGAGGAGCTCCCTGCTGCTGGCCTACGTGTACGTGTACATCATAGTCCAGCTCAAGCGACTTCACAAAAACCCAAATCTACCTTTGCAACAATGCGTGTCAAACATACTACAGCCAAAGAGCCAACCCTCAAAAAGGCTAAATCTATGTCGTTCGAAAATGTAAGACCGGTTGTTAGTCCGGAAAAGCCAACAATGGTATCACCAAGCAAAGTTCCACGTCCAATTAGTCTCCTTCCTCCAAAATCACCTACCAAATCTACCAAGCCGCCCACCAAGCCAGCGTTCGAGCTCCCTGGTGAAGCTGTCGCTAAGCGATTAAAGGAACAAAGAGAAGCTCGTATTGCCCAACGAGAATCATCCGAAATGACAATCGTCAGAACTACAACCACCCCAGGAAGGATCAAATCCAGCAAGCCCCCCACGAAAACCTTTCAATTCGAACTTCCTGGCGAAGCATACTCAAGACGTAAACGAGAAGCACAGGAAGCAAAACTCAAAGCTCAAGAAGAAGAAGATCGCAAGAGACGTGAATTCAAAGCTAGACCCATTAGTAAAGCCGTCGCTTCTCGTACTCTTCCCCGCGATACAGCTGCGAGTCGCGCGCGTCAAAGCAAAACAGGAACAACTGGTGATAGTACCGATACTAGTTTTCTTACGATCGGTAAACGCGCGAGCTTAGTGGGAGCTCATCGTCCTTCAATCCTTGACATGCAAAAAGTAAATGTCATCGGCTCATCACCTCGTACTAAAGCTCCTCCTGCTCCTGTAACTCGCAAAGCGTCGCAACATCCACATAACCCGAGAATGACAATGCAAAGAACGGTGTCGGACTCAGATCATGAGTTACAGAGACAGAGAGCCAAGGAACTTTATAACAAGGATGCAATGTGTACAGCAGAAATTGAGAGGGAGAAAAAGGAACGAGAGATGGCAGCTATTAGGGCAAGAGAAGAGGCGGCGGAGAAGGGAAGGGCGGCCAGTAGGGAGTGGGCGGAGCGACAGAAGGTTAAAGTGATGGGTGAGGCGCCTGCCAATCCTTGTGCTGCTGCTTTTATTTGAATGGGAGTCAATTAAACTGTTTGTGGTGGTTTCGGCGTTTTAAGTTGGCTTCAGACTACCTAGGATTGGTATGCTCGGCGTTGTCGCTTGCGTGGATATATGAGCGTGTGTGTTAGGTGTTGGTATACTTTATTGTGTTTTTCTTCGTGTCGGATTTGGTTTTCCAACCCAGGTGTTACACGTTCTTTTTAACTTAATATTTTAGGGGTATTGTATTTTTCGAGGTGGATGGACAACACGCTTTTATATTCGATCTGGGGTCAAGGAGTTTAAAAGCGTATGACTAGGTTCATGGTATGGCTCACGGCACATATATAATCCCAGGGAATAGGGAGTGTTCTAACGTATAAATTTCGGGGAAAGGGAAGGGGCTAGCGAATGAGCAGAATTGGATGGGAATGGAGTTGACTTTATTAAGCATGATACCTCGGGGGATGCACGGGGAGTTTGTATATGTTACTGGAATGGATGGTTCTGAGTGGACAGGAGTTTTTCGAGGCTGTAATCACACGGCTCAAAAGAGAAAGGATGGAGATGCATAGGCCGACTTCATCATCTTTGTTGGGGTCGTTGCTATATGAGTATGAGTAGACGGCTAAGTGTACTTCGTATTGATAAGTAGCTTTATAATCATTAAATGAGGAATAGTTGTTATTCTCTACTTTGTTTTTCTGTTCGAGTATTGAAGAATTGAAGTTTGGCTTGTGAGTGATTGTTTGAGAAAAACTTTAACATAAGTCTTCATTCAGGCTCATGCTTCTTCACTTCAAAGTCTGCAGAGAATTTAGCTTGCTTGCTAGTAGTTCAGTGCAGCCAGTGAGTGAGTAACTGATATAACTCGCAAAATCCAACATTCAAATCAATTAACTGGTGTTAATTATGTGGGTAGATATTTCTTGAGGATGAAAAATGATTTCTTGATGTGGGTTTTTGGTTGTAGTATGATATGTCGGATGGATGTTGTGGTGGATAGTAGGGAATATAGATGTTGCTACTTGAGATTGGAACTTGCTACTTGAGGAGGGCATGTACGGGGGTTTTGATAGAAGGGTTGATAGGAGGGTATATATAGTAAGTAGATGAGGATGAGGTATGAATGAAGTACTGTTGGTATCACCTCGGTGGTGATTATGACGTCTTCATAATGGGTATATCCTAATGTATTGTATTGTGTCTATCTATTCTAGGTTTAGAGCTATGAGAGCTATATACACTACGATCGTGCGCTAGTGCGTCACTTGTGTATATTCACTCATATCGCAACAAATACATAGAACCTTTTACTAAGTTTCTGGATATTAAATATCTACTAATTTACACTGTAGTATCTAGGGGAATTTATAGTACTCAGGACTCAAGAGATCGATGAGAATGACAGGGGATGTTGATAAAAGCGTGAAAAATCTACGTCAACAATCCTTAGGGTTTTGTTTATAAAGGATAGATGTTTCTGATATATTGTCAGAGAGTCAGGACTCAGTATCAACTTTTTGGAAGCTTGGAAGTGGGAGAGATGATGGTATGGAGGTTGCTTGGTTTCTTTTTTCTTCAAAGGGTTCTTGTATGGGGTTATTGTATAGGATTGAGAAGGCCTAGGGGTGTGTTTGGTGGTTTGGTGGATGGAAGATGGAAGATGGGAGATGAGATGAGATGAGATCGGATGGAATGTTGTGCGATGTTGTGGGTATGAAGGGAGGTCAGCAGAGTTGTAAGGGGTAGGTATATGGAAGACGGAGCTGAAATCATGGGAGATGTTCATACCAGTAGTTATTTTGGAAGTTATTTATCTATTAGTGATTTTTTAATTTCGAGGGAGTGGAATGATGGATTGAGTAAGTTGTCTTCAAGGAAAGGAGTCAATAACGGAAGACAAAAAGGCCGTTTATTTCAGTATCGAAGAAGGGAACTGGATAGCAGCAGAGATTTAGAGGATACTGGGAAATCTGGTGCGAAGCGGAAGTACTCGGGCCTTTCTGTCAATATCGTCGCGTAAGGGTTTTGTGGTAATACCGAGAATTCAGAACGATGGTGTGATGAGTGATTGTTGCGAAGGTCTATACAGGACTTGAGGAAATGGGAATATTGAAAGATAGTGATCATGAGGGAGGATCGAGGAACATGATGATGATGATGATGATGATGATGATGATGATGATGAGATAAGAGGGATAATAGATGGATGGGAATAAGTGACAGTAAAGAAGATGTGTTGAGCCAGCCGGTGACGTGAATACCATATGGCAGTGAGACTGAATAATCCCCACCAGATATCTATATACCCCCAAAGAAGAAGATTGGCAAGCTTTACGCCGTGCTCGCCATCTAATTTCCAACCAGGCATTTTGCTATGCAAGATCTGCAAGTTGCTTCAAAAACCTCGTTCATCTCACTGGCTGCTAGATTTATTTCCCAAACCATGTCCAAGTCCATTTTATGTCGATTTATATACTTAGCGCTCGTTTACCTAAAATCTCTATTTACCTCTTGAAAATTTGGAGTCCATGGTGATGTTTGTAAACTATTTTTGTCCTCAGAATCGAAGCCTCATGTGAGACTTGCTCTATAAAAACTACTATCTTCGTTTCCTGTTTCGGATTTGATGTTCTTGGAACACAAGACAGTACTGTGATACCTATGATTTATATTATGTGTACATATAAATCAAAATTTGCTGGACGGGGAATAGTTCCTATGTCATCGCAGAAATGTCAAGTCCTATGTTGGATATTGAGAGTACATTTGGTTCATCACTAATATCTGGTTTCAATCAACTGTTGGGATAATCATTGTCGATGGTATGACCTCGAAGTGACGATAAAACATGGAGAGGACTATGTATGATAGCCAATTGAAAGACATCCTATTGACAATACTCCTCATCTTAGCAACATGAATACTTGAACTCCAACCCTACGACCGTATCTGTGATGCCTTCCTATGATCAGGGGTCCTAGACACAGCTGGCAGTCTGGAACATGATGTATTTAATGCACTTTTGTTTTCCTACAGCGTCGAAGAGGATTGGGGATGGATATTTATATTCCCCGGAGTAGAAAGGGCAAAAGTACCGGAGAGCAAGTCAATGTAATGGCTATATGATCTACAGCAGTCGATTGTTCCCTCCCAGTTGAGCAGTCTCTGTGGGTGAAAGGGGTGCCGGAACTGATCCCCAACTTCAGTACAGCTGATATCTCCTCTTGAGAGATACATATATATATCCCAGCCTCTCGACATCACCTGCCTTCGGAAAACTCAAGACAAATAGTGGAGTCCCCTACTATGGAAGTGCATGCGGAATCTTGATTCTAGGTCGATCAAAAAATAACAGAAAGTGTATAAAATCATAGTATCCGGTAAGATGTTCCGCATGCAGTTCTGTATAAAATGTTGCAGGAAATGGGAAAAGATGTTGAAAAGTATTTTGAGATACTGAGTCAAGATGCACAGGATAAAGAAGGACGATTGGGTGGGTACATCGATTTATGCGGGTGGGGATACAATGGGGCGAGGAACGGCAATGAAAACGACAATGGCTTTAAATTGAATATGACGATGGAACATTGGAACTAGGCCAATACTTGAGATTGCTCCACGTGGACTTTTGGTTCAAAATGATTATTCTCCATAGTTACTGGATAGAAGAATTTGGTATTCATCAACAAGAAGATAATACTAGTAGTGATAGTAATCAGAAGTCTCCTTGCTTTCATCTGGAAAGAGTTACCAGATCTCCTATTCTGATGCTCTTAGACCCAATACAAATGTACTGCAAAAAAAACGACTAGGAGGATTCCGCCCCGTGGAAGACCGAGGTTATATATGAGACAAGCCTTGATGAATCTACATGTAGGAATGTTTTGGTTCTGAGGTATATTACGAGGTAAATTCTGAGCTTGACAGCGATAACTTGTGTTTGAGATGATGAGTAGGACGATGATAATGACAATGAACTCTTATACAGAAATAACCAGGAGTTTGGTATACGTAGTTGCAAGCATGTGATATGCCGGCTAGGACTATGCATATATAGATGATGTCAGAGATACCAGAGTCCTTTTAATGTCATTATCTATAGCGCACTTGCTTTTCAAATGAAACTACCTCGATATCTCATCTGTCTTTATAACGAAAATATAAAGATACTCAATACATCAAGGAAGAGATATTCTATAAAGAGTACCCGATATCCTATCATCCTTTCCAACAAATGGTATAGTGCCATGAATAGTGCTCCCTCAACTTCATCCATAGCTAGACTTTGGATGGGAAAATCCAGGCTTGGAGTATATAAGAGTCTCGAAACTTCCAACCATCTCGATTTTATACTCAGATAGTCTTTTTTGCTATTGGTTTATGTGGTTGCAGTACCTCTCATGGGAAGGCTTTTGAGCTTGATGGATCGTAGTCGCTGTTTTGTATGTATAAACGAGACTGGGCAGAGAGATGTGGAGATACAACGACAACAATGGTTGACTATTTTGTGAAGCCATGAGTGAAATCTGTGATGGAACTATGGAGATGAGATTGCGGAGATAACGATGTATATTTTACGAGTTTGTAATTAGATCAATTATAATGAATATCATGTTGCCTCTTGTGTTCAAATACTATGTCCTTATCTGGTGAAGCTGATTCTATATGTTGGAAATGGAATATTTTCAGATAGGTTGCTTATTTGATGAATAGCTCGAAGGAACAGTAGATATGGACAGCTACTACTTCACATCTAAGAGACTTATTTGAAGTTTAGTCACTTCATAATTGCATGATCTCATTTGCGCACACGATCATGTCAATCTTCCTGCTGCCGCATCATTGCATACCCGTAATTCTTCATGGTCATTCCCCAGAACCAAAGAATTAGCATCATGGAAGGAATCCAGGTCGACTAACATGAGCCGTCTGAAATTATCACACCACCGAAAATCCTCCCAGGTCGGAAACTATCATCAACCGTTCTTAGCGCTTATAAAAATCCCTCAAGTTTCTCCCTTCCGGCCGCAACCCGTCCCTCGACGGGAAAAATCACATCATACCTACAAATTATCCTCCGATAAAGTGGCTCAAGACCGCCATCCTGAATCCGGCGGATGTATCCCGTTTCTTCTAACCTCTTAACAACATAGTGTGGGGTACCATCCACCACATCGGTACTGCATCCGTATACGTAATGTCACCCCAAGAGCGTACCACATTTGTACAAGTGACATGAACTTACCGCTGTCCGCCCCAGCGACCCGAATACATTACCCCATCACTCGGTCGAGATCCAGGCCGATGATACATGATCCTCGTGTTCTCGCAACTGCAGTACCTCTTTGCATCCATGCATCCGCCATCAAGTTCCCCGCGATACCGACTTCTGATCTGCGCATTCTTGCTTTCGCACTCCCTTCTGCAAACAGAAACCTTGGGTCAAGTATCAGAACGTCGCACTGCGCTGGCGGGTGAAAAAAAAGAAAAAAAGCAAAAGAGACCCCCACGCACCGTCTCCACGTGTGTGGAGTTCTTAGACACAGCATTTTCTCTGGATTGAAGTGCAGCATAAAGCAGCAACCTTCTTCATGTGCATCACGAGAACAACAGATGCTGCACGCAGCAGATGCGAAGTAGGCGTTGTGATATGTTTCCTTACATATCTCTAGTATGTGCCCGCTTATTAAGAATTGGAAAAATAAGGAAAAAGAAAAACCAGATGGTCTTTAGATCTTGGATGGACTGGATTCCTACATACGTATACATGAAAAAGAAGAAGCACAAAACTGAGTAGTCACACACCATCTCGTGATCTCCGCATGATATCTCCATCTCATCGGTCACGACTGACGCCAAGATCCTCTTGTATCCCGTAGAGATGTATGTAGGGACGAAACCGGAATACGTAATTCACATTTCATGATTAAAAGACGAACAAAAAGAATCATCATGTACGAACAATAATGCACATATCCGTGCCCCACAGTTCCCGATGCTCAGGGGTAAGAAGGAAAGCCACTGCACGTGAAATCAGAGGTACAATAAGCTGTGACCTGTCGTATCACTGGACCAACAAAACAAGCAAGTAAATGTCTCCCCAGAACTTTCTCCTTGCGTCGGCCAGTAACGGCTTTCGGTCATAGATCGGGGTTGGAGTTGCAGATGAAACAGTGTTAATTTTTTTGACATATGCAGGTTTCCGAGGTGACACTAAGGAATGTATGAATAGTACCATAGGAAGGTGGGCTTTGTACTTAGGTTTGTACTAGAGTTGTGGGCTTTTTCGGGGCGTGCTGGTGAGGTAATACATGAGTGAGCAAGATATTGATCATAAAGTGTAACGAGAAAAGCAAACATGGAGAGATTGATGCAGATGTGCAGAACTAAGGCGTGTAACGTCGGAGAAGCAAAGGAAGGGGGAAGGCTGGTATTGGGATTGTAGATGTGGAATTCGCCGGGCGTTAATGAAACTAGATATTTTAATACTTTAATAGGAAATTGGTAGGTTTGTAGCTGCAGGGCTGGTGGTAAGGTTAAACACAAAGGTCTCAGTCCTCAGAGAACAAATAGAACTTTCCACGACATATGAAACCATCCAAGTCAGAGCACTCGGTGGCCGGAAAGCTCATCCATCTTGCAGTTTTCGTTCTTGTACCAATGACCTGGTGAATGATAGAAGTATTCATGTACCAACAACCCGGATGATCGAAGGTACAAACTACTGGTCATATCATATGGGAGGTATACGGTATGAACCGAAGATTACGAACATCAACACCTTAATTCATGCCTAAATTAGATGCACTTGCCTCCTCATTCGTGATCTCATACATCTGCAGAAATGAATTCCACTGAGACTCGAAGCTATGACCCCACTTGAGGCTTGAATTATCGTGAACCATTTCAGTCATATCTCAAATTCCTTTTTCGGTACCTGGCCCAGTAACGAACGAATACTAACCTCAGACATTGAAGAAGAAAGTAAAAAAACCAAAAAAATAAACACGATGAAGATTTAACTCGATTTGGAAAGTTGAAAGTCCGCTCCGACCCGTCAACATCAGCCTCATCTTTTCTAGATTGAGGTTTTGCGGCGTCGTCCAGAACATTCTCGCTTCCGCCTCAGATGTACCCCTTCATCACCGTCGGAGGAACCAAAAAAATGTTCCCCGAAGTAAAAAGTCAAAAATAAGAGTCTCAAACCATAAACTGTTTGATTTTTAACAAAACTAACAACAAACATATCCATCCGACCGAATACAGTCAGATTAATGAAAACTTGTTTTCACCATGCAATTATTCCAATTCGAAGGATTCCCGAGCAAATGGAAACGAGAGAAAATATTTTCCCTACATGAATCCTCAAGAAATTCAGCTCAGCCCAGCCCAACCAACGTGAATACACGAGCCACGACACCACGCAATCGTGGGAATGATGCTACCATAATCAAACATAATCAATGCAAACGACACACAATCCATAATTACTGAACCCAACATTGTAGATCCAGACTTCATGACAGCCCAAGATCAAGCCTCAGCCCATCATGCAAACACGACGCCGAGTCCACGGCCATGAAACGGAAGAATGAACGACAACAAAGTCTCTCACACCCATGCAACCACGGAAAAACATTCCCGACTTCGGGACTCCACAAATGGAATCATGGTCCCATTCTCTACCAAAAATAAAATAAAAACAAAGACGAAACGAAACTCGGTGTCTAGATGCTTACATACTCGGTAGGTACTAGGTAGGTAGACTTTCGTTTTATGGGTCTTGCATTGTCCCAACCCAGCAACCCATAAACCATATCGAAAGAATCTAGACTCTCACCAACCCCCCAACACCTTGAGAGAACTCCACGTGTATCCAGATTCTTCACGACACCTCTGGTTCATCGCCGATACCGTACATAGGCAGAGTGGGAAAACTCTCCACTTCTCCAGCCTATCCATGATGCGGACGAAACACATGTCATCGTACTGGACCCGCCCGATTTGCAGACCCGGCCGGGAGCTGCAATCGAAGCCGGAACTCACTACGCCCACATCCTTGTGTGGGATGAGGTAGGTGGGCGGGCATGTGGATGTGGTACCTGACAGATGGATGGGAGTGTGGGTGAAGCGCTGGCCGGGAAGGAGATCCGTCTCGATGTGTGTTATGATTTATGGGGTTGGATAATTATGTAACTTATTCCATGTTATTATACGGAGTTGCGTTAGGTCACCGATTGTTATACATGAATGGTTCGAGATGTGGGTATTGCTCTTATTGGGATAGTGATGGTGGAGTCTTAAGTGTCGTTGTCAATTGAGTAATTATGGAAATAGAAATAAAATATTGAATTCTAACCTTATATCGAGTACTCGTATATCTGGAAAATTCTATAAACTGTGCCGCTTTTTCATCCCACGTAGTAGTTCGGCGCGTAGTTAGGTGATAGGGCTCACGGATCGGTCTCCGTTAATCTAGTTCAAGACTTTACTGTAAAAATACAATAAAAATCCCGAAGACAGACTGGTCGGGCGGGTAGATAATCTCTTTTTTTATACAGTTCCATAGAAGGAATGAAATATCCATTAAAGTCTACCGATTTTATTCAATTGGTTATTTTTACCCTCGTGTTGGAGATCACCAACATCAAACTCCTCAGACAAAACCAACACCCCTCTCATCTCACCTGACAAGGCAAGGGAGTTCATATCCCAAAATATCTCGTACCTATAATTATTACTCGGACGAAAAAAAAAAAAAAAGGCTCTCCCGCTTCCTCACAGCGATCATTGCGCAATTCTTCCTTACCTTTTTTCCTCCCAAATTTCTCTCTCTCGCCTTTCCACACTCTCCTTACCAAAACTCATCTATCGGTGTAAGAATTCCTGAAAATCTCAATTGTGTTTCATCCCCTCTTGGTCACTCCTTGTAGACATCTCGTACGATTGCGAGCATCTAACCTTTGCTGTGAGTAAACTATCCGGTCCCGCTCTCGAGGCCGCTGTAACGAAGAATTTCTATGAACATAGTGGAGTGAAATTCTGGGGATCAACCGTCCAAGCAAATAGAGTAAGTGAGCAAACAAGGTACAAGCGGTAAGGCAGAGCTCCGGGCGGCGCCGGTGTCAGGAGAATCGCAATGGATGGTACCGATGGAGACAGGATGTTGTTCAGTGGAGATTCGATTCCGCGGATATGGATTGGGGGTTCCGCAATGTGTGTTTTGGCTCTGTAGATACCGAGTAGATATAGTGATGTTTCGGTTTCGGGGCGGTGGGGTGGAATGGAAGGAACTTGGAATCATAACACTTATTAGGAGGATTCCACTCTGAACATTGTAGAAGATAGTGGGGCTATAGGGATGAGGTATAATTTGGATGAACGAGGGATAAGTGTTTGCATAGCAATACTCAATTCCCTCATCCCTCAACCATCATCCCTCCCTCAACCATCATCCCTCAACCTCTCTACATACACGAATAATGCCTCAAGTTTCAAACATCCTACTCACTGTTAAACCTTATACTCTAACTCCAATCCCATCCCATCCAACCAAACTGTCCCTCGTCACCACATTCATTCCAACTCCTCGGACGTGTCTCCGTTCTCCAAATTCCACGACTCCAGCACAGCTCCTATTACCTAACCAAAATTCCCCAAGCGGAGACCTCTCTTCATGCACTCAAGACAGCTCATCCATGAATTCTTCTCTAATAGCATTGCATTGGTCCTTCATGACTACTCGTACATGATCCAACCTCCCATGAAAATCGCATCATCATCATCATCATCATCATCAATTTAGCTTTCCCCACACATCGTTAGACTTCCTTCATGACTCCCCGAAGATCAGGAGGAACAAACACGTGCAACCCGAATGCATAAGGTTACAACCAACATCCCTCTAAATTATTGCTGAAGTCTAATAATTCTAAGCACAAATCACCGTTGAACTACTGTACCCCCCATCTATCTTTCCAGTGCCCTTCTCCTCCCTACGACATTTCTCACACTCGCAGAAAATATGTATAAAATTTCCTGTACTGTATCTTACATTATCGAATTCTTTTTTTTTTGCCCCTTCAAACTCTATCCAAGTCAAAATCGCGCGATTGGGGTTTAGTTGCGAAAAAATCTAGACGTGATAATAGACTTCCAGTCCGTTGTAAATTTCAAACCCGCTTGCCAAAAGTCTAATCACTAATCACCAATCAACTCTATCGAATCACACCCATTCCCACCACGCCTCCTCCTACCCGCTCCCTTAAGCAAAAATCGTAGATCAAATCAGATCAGGATCTAGTCATCCATCAATTCATCAATCCATCTTAACATATCATATAGACCTAAAACACTATCAAAATACATCTCCGTGCTATACATACATACTGCTCTCAGAATCCCCTCCCGCCTTAAAATCCCCTGAAAACCCATAGACAATATAAAGTAAAGCCAATTCACCAGCGTC
Organism: Sclerotinia spermophila; assembly: GCA_038090695.1. Classification (NCBI taxonomy): domain Eukaryota; kingdom Fungi; phylum Ascomycota; class Leotiomycetes; order Helotiales; family Sclerotiniaceae; genus Sclerotinia; species Sclerotinia spermophila. The sequence goes on from JBBMOJ010000116.1 coordinate 48,462, forward strand.
TAATCCGTAAGTAAAATTGCGAAAAGGCTACTATAGATATCTATCTATACATAAAACGAAAACAATTCTCCGATCTCCCTCTTTCCGCCAACCCTGTACTGCGTCTGTGGTGGGACAATTTCCAGCATTCTCTTAACCTTTCACTCCTCACTCCCTCTGTACTCTGTAGTCTTACTTCCTCCGACCTCGCACCCACTTACTCTGTACTTGAGAAGATTATCAAGGTGTAAATAAACAATCAAAAGTCTTATTGTATTACTGTCCGTCTTGGTCTAATTTTATATACATAACCTTCCATACTTACATGGCTTATTAAGATTTAAGCGCTCATCACTTCTCATCGCCTCACATCATACTATCTATTTTTTGATTTAACTCTGCCGCGAACGGAACTCTCAAGGTACATATATACATACATTTTAGATTAAAGTTAGATTTCTCATCCGTTCATTCGAAAGAAGGGAGGGCTGGGCCGCCATAGATAGTGTACCGAATCGATCGACGAAAAGCTATTTGCTCGTCTCCTGCTTAGTGAATTAGTGAGAGCGCGAGGGGTCCCACCATTACGTGAAACATATTTCTTACTCCCGGTTTTGCTATTGTAGGATAAGGGTGTTGTTGAGTTGAAGTAATAAAACAATAAAACTAAAAAATAAATGTTAAGATATCATTCACAAATATCACCATCTATCACGAAGCAAGCAATGAGGAGAGAATAAAGTTTAGTGTCAAGTCCGTCATCTGGTGACCAGACCGAAGAATCTTTATTATTCTTTTTCTTTGACTATCATACTAATAAGACAAGTCATTTATTTAACTTCATTATCAAGAAGTAATGACAAGACCAGAGTGATGCATCCATCCATCCGTTCATTCATACCCGATGGTATATTCTCCTCCTCGCAAACCAAACTATCGCTAACAAGAGATGAGTGTTGTTGTTGTATCAAGCGAGAAACAATCGAGACAGAGACAAAAAAAAAAAAAGAGGGCGCCCCTTCACCACATAAAGTGAGTCAAATTCTTCCTTCCTTTCCAACAAATGAATATGAATTGCTCCAACGCTGCCTATCCCATTGTTTCCCGCGCTTTCCCATAGTCTGAAATGATATCTTGTATCCGTCCCATGCCTTCCTTATGCCCATGATGTATTATAGAAGAAAAAATAAAAAGTCAAGTAAAGTATAAGTGCCGATATGATAATAAGGACGCGAGACTCCCACTCCTCGCTATTCTGAATGCTCCGATGCAAAATATGGAAGAAGAAAAAAAATGAACCCCAAGGAAGTTTTTAATATGTCGGAGACAGATGCATGAGAGAGGTGATTGAGGTGAATAATGAGGTGATCCGAATGCCCAAATGAATAACACTTTTGTACAACAATCGATTGAGATCGTATATTGTGAGAGAAGAACGCCGACTCCGTGGATGAGGTTTTTTAGAGATGAGATATGAGATATGGGTATTTTGTATGTATCATGACGAGAGAAAATTTGGGTCGTCTGGAAAAACGCCAGTAAATGCCCGAAGTTGAGATGATCTGGGAGTAAAGTTTATAAAGACGTAGTTTAATGGCTGCCCGATTGTCGTCGGTTGTTGCGAGATTGATCGAAGGAGCTAGCATAAGCTCTCAATGCTCTTTTCGACTCTGCAGATAATTGTGCGGGTTCGGAGGACGTGGATGTCGTGCTTTGCATGGAGAAGAGACTGGATTGGGAGCTCGAGGGAGTCAAGCTGGATCTTGCAACGGGAGATGACCTCGAGGATTGGTAGAAGGAGGAAGTGCTAGAGGGGGTTGTGCCGTATGGTTGTGCGTTGCTGAAGTTGTATGCTGGCTCCATGTAGAAACCATGGGACTTTGATGGCCAAGCTGCCCGGGTATGTGATGATGGTGACGAGGGTGCTGAGTTATCGCTTGAGGAGGCTTTTTCATACTCTGCCAAACGGCAAGCTTCTGAGCAGTAGACGCTGCCATCAGTTTGCCTGTCACAGGCGAGGCAGAAATCTGGAGACCATTCCATATCGAATGACATTTTGTATGTTGGTTGTTTGAGAGTACTGGAGAGTGTAGAAGGAATTGGCAGTGTTTGATGAGTATCGAGTTGATTGAAGTGAAAATTTCCAAAATCGAAGGATGAGTCTTCCTTTATGGATCTTTTCGTGAGCAAAGGAATAATGCTGTGTTGTCTGATTTTATGTCGTAGACAAAAGCTCAGTCAAAGTATGCTAATGGTGTGACTCGACGAAAGGCTCCACCCGGTACTAAGTGGAGGAGATCTTGTGCGATGAAGACTACTGCCGTAATTTCTTAAGTGGATGAGGTGATTTATGTATTAAATAATATTTGACGAATATGAGTTAATATATGGTATCATACACTTATTTCACTCAATTGCTTTGGCTCGTTTCAAAAAGTAGATGATTTAAAAGTCCTTGAAGTTCTGATATTGGTCAAAAATATGAGGGAGGAGGTCGAAGTATATACAAATTTGAGTAGCGAGTTGGGGTTGACTAGGAGTTGGCCTGTCTGGGTCCTGCAGATAAAATAAATGCCTGTCTTGTGCAGGTGGCTTTTTTTTCTTTCTCTTTTTTGGCCACTTCCCCTAAAATGGTAAAGTGCAGAGATCAATTACACTTTGGGGGTAGAGGGCAGTGAAAGTAGGCTGCTAGACGCTAGCCTGATGATAGTCATGGGAAAATCAGCATCGATACTAAGGGAAAAAGTGTGTGTGTGCTTCATAATGTTTGATTGGTTGTACAGGCATATTCTAAAAGGGCAAGACTTTTCGGAGGCCTGCGGGATTTTGATTTTTTTTCTCTCTTTCTCTTCTAATGTGGTATGTTCAAGTGGTGTGAGTGGATGATTTTGGTGGTGTTATCATGAGTACAAAGATAATCAGACTAATTACTGAATAGCGTATAATTGTTCATCATGCCACTTTCTGCTGACCCCTTTTGGTTATAGGTAATCCTCAAATATGTACATATGCACTGTAACTATAGCAGCAATCAAGATATGGCACACTCACCAAATGGCACACCTAATCCGTGAAGATTCACTAAGAAGCTAAATATTTAACCCTGATGACTTTTAGCTATTTCATTCGAACTTATGACTGGTGGCAGCTGCATAGAAGTTCCCCACCTTTTGAGCAATCTTGGCTTCATATTATCCATGTTCATGGCCGCTCTTGATTCTTGAAGCAAATACCTCAACTAAAACAGCGACGTGGGATGAATGATGTTTGACTAGGCAAGACAAAGTGGTTAGTTGTAGACAGGGTCCAAGTTATCCATCCTTCTGGGCCTAGTGAAGGCCGCATTTGTGTCCCTGCAGTTGGGAGGGTTACTCGTAAATTTTCGAGCAAGGCTTTTGATATTGGGGTATCAATTGGAATGAGAATAAAAAGAATGGTGTGGGTGGAGAATTAGTTTTCGAAAGGAATCGCATACAAGGAGATGAACGATGGCTGGCGTATGTTTTCTCAGACCTGTGCATCCATAAAAAGAGTGTTTATGAAGTTTGTACAGGGTTCATTTCAAGCATTCAAAGTATTTTGGCTCCATAAAACATGGCTCATGATGGGGTAGATTTGTATTTGTATTTTGAACACCCAAACTATCGTCATTTTTGGAACCCAAAGATACCTAAGGCCAGTCTAGCTCCCGGCTTATCCTCAATTGTATCAGGTCCAGGGCGTTTATTTAACTTGTCAAATCGGTAAGGAGTGAAGAAATAGATATCATCGAAGATCCAAGGCAGGATCGTGGAAGGGAATTAACCATCGCGAATTTCGCGCGAAAGAATTCATTTCAGGAGGGGAGATGACTGATATTGGTAAAGTGCTAGTGAGTGAGTGAGCACTGGGACTGTTGAAGCAATAGTTAGTTTACTCATCCAAAGTAAGCAAAAGGCCTTACAGCCAAGACATCGCGAAATGGAAGCGAGAGGAATTGACGTCCAAACGCCGGAATCCATCACCTGAGCTGGGCGACGAGTAAATCATCATTCTCAAGCTAATTTCATGTGATTAGTGGCTTTGTCCGCTCTCTCCGCTCTGATATAGAAAATGATGAAATGATGTGCGCTGAACAAAATGATGATGACACCTTCGGTTAATGAAGGAGTCACGAATGAATGGTCTCATCTGCCTATCCTGTTCTAAATGTTTACAGCGGCAATAAAATTGTAAATAATGAATCCAAATTTCGCAATATTTACCTCCCCGACCTTGAAATCTAAATAGATTGATTGTCTTTTCGCAACTTAATTATTGTCCTTCATCCAATCCTATGTATACAATTCGAACATGGTTTTATCATAAATTGATGTGCATTCTATTCTCCTTTTGGTCGTATCTGCAGCAACGAGCACTTGTATCCAGTGGATCCTTGAGATTTCCCCTCATTTCATGATAATTAGATTGGGACAGCGAAGAGCCTCGAGTATCCCAAACTATTGGCTTCCCGCTCGGCACCATCCGTTTTTCATGGTAGCCGTATCTCCAAGAAATCCACCAGAAAGAAGATCGGCATTATCTCCATATCACCATATTAAGTCACAGTAGAATAGTTTGAACCATGATGTTACACCATAAGTTAGGCTACGTCGGTAGGTACCAAGATACTCTCCGAAGGCTATGGTGATCAATTGCTATAGTATATTGTTCATTTATAATCAGATGTGATTATGGGGGTTTAGACAATAACCGTTGGCGTTGCTATTGTATTGATAAAAACAAATCGGATGGCTACTGATTCACGGAAACTCCCCGACAAGAAACCTTCAAACACTACATTGCAAGTTTGCGATATACTTCACAGATGAGCTTTAAGGGGTACAGTAACCTCAATTAAGTTTATATGTGTCAGAAACAGAAAAAGATTTGTTGTTACTAGCATACTGCTTAGTATCATATATATATGATTTCCAACAATATGAAAGGATTATTTCACATCAAAACTCACTCTATTTGAGAATTAATAAAAATTTAACTAATAGATATTTGTCACGGAAGAATGAGTCCTATATAAACTCATTTAGCTACACAGCTATTGGGACGTCCTTTTAGCGTGATAATATTATATATTGAGATCTATAATTATAACTATTAATTATACAAACTGTAATTAAAAATAATCAGAATAATTTTATAGATTTTATTTCGGCTTTGAAAACGATTTGAAAAAGAAAAATCGTAAAATTTATAAAAATCATTTAATTTTAATATAAAAGTTCAATTCGAAATCTTTTTTAGTTTTAATGATTTATAAAATAAAATTATATCGATTTATAAATTTGAAACCTCTATATATATAATATATAACTTTAATTTATAAATATTTATATTAAAAGTTCTTATTTAAATCGGCTTTATAATTAATAATTAATAATTGATTGAGTGTTATAAGTGAATTATAATCTCAAAATTGTTAATTTTTAGTATTCTATTTATAAATCTAATTTAATTGATTATTTTATTATAATAATTCTACATAATATAATTTAACCTTTAATAAATAGTTTTAAAAAGTTTCAAATATGATTTGATAGATAAATGATTTATAATAATAAATTGAAATGGTTGAGTTTTTTCTGAAAATCAATTCGCTTAAACTTAAAATTCATAGTACTATACAGAGTACGTCAGGGAACCTGAGCTGCTTCAGATAATCCAGGACAAGATTCCAAGAGCCACAGCCTCCTGGCCAAGATCTGGGGTCTAATTTCCATGACAGTGTTAGTACGTATTTCTCCATATCGAAGAGTCATTAGACACGAAACGTGCTCCAAGGTTAGGTCTTCTATAGGATCTCTTCAGCTCTTCGGCGCTTCAGTACCCCTGAATGAAATGGTTATAATCTATGTTAGTAAAATCAAGTGATAGGGGTGATAACAGTCAAGACGTATGATGACCTAGCTAGAAGTCTCTTGGGACGATGCCATGCAATTGTTATTGTTTTACTGTGGGACGATGGATTAATTCTGATAGTTTGCACCTGGTAAATGTGTCAATAATCCCTAATACCTATTCAATAATATTCGCAAGGGATTTAATAACTGTAATCATCATCAATATCATGACTTCCGCTTTCTCGTTCCCAGAAGTTATATCGAACAAAGCGGCGTGGTGGTAGAAATTATCCACTTTAAACATGGGAAGCATTGTCCACTAAGGTTAACCGATCTGACCCCAAATAAAAATAGTTTTCAGTAGTGTCATCTGCGGGAATCACGAAAACGGAGGAAACTTGCGGAGATTATCCCAATTTCACTTGTTCGAAACCGTGGTTCAATCATTTGATATCTGAGTTTCGATAATCCAATCAATTTCTCTTATCTTTTGGCATTGAAACTACGAAAGCATGAAAAGTACAAACGCTCACAGGCTTCATATGAAGAGCAAGCCGAGAGATTGAGAAGGCGGCTGCTTGCTACGCCTTCTGCGCCCCTGCATTGCAACGTCGTTGGGTCATGTCGCTGGTGCTTTCACGACAGTAATTTGTGGGGTTGTGGTTGTACATGGTTTGTACCCGTCATGTACCCAGCATCATCAAGTCATGTTATTAACCTCATGCCACTGTGAAGGAATACATACTTCGGAATACAGCGACGACCAACTTGACGGTATGCACTTTTGGCTGCAGTCTTACATAGGCAAACTGGCCTTTATGACAATATTCTGGTATGCAATTACAACATGCCATCTTCTATGAAGCAAAGGTCTACATCTCTGCTACTTACCAAGAGACTGCAGACCCATGGAAGTACTATAACCCCATGTACACGATCCTCATGCATCACAATATATCTCCCACAAACCAGCCGTCTCTTGTGAGATTAACTCTCTTTCAACCAACAATATGGCAATACCAATCAATCCTTTTGGTCTAGTCTCTCACGAGGCTGAAGAGAGCAACTTCGAAATTCATTTACGGTAGCCAATCTTCTCTCCGATACCTTATTTGAAGCGGGTATACAGAGTAAATGCGGTTACAAGATTTCGAGCTAAACAAAAGGAATCCCATGCTAGTTGGTGATCACACTAAGGGCTGAGAAGAGTGTGGGGGTTCCCAAGACAACGCTATTCCTAACCGGCGACATGAGACGGCTTCGCGGGCTTTTCAATCTCCATCGGACGGCTTTGGAGAAGCTTCGGAATGCCAATGATGGAAAAGTCTCAGCCCTAGTCGGTCGTACCGATGCCGTCTTTTACCAAGGAGCTGACTTTCAGCTCGTATCACCGTTGTCACGAGAATTCACGTACTGTAGACTGGAAATCCATGTGGATCACTCGTCAATCACTATTTATCGAAACGGACTGATAGTCATCATAAGCACAGCATGAAAATTTACCAAAATGGTGCTATCCTAACATTTTTCGAATACTTTCATTATCCGCAGATAAATTCTCAGTTCTTTATCTCTCTCCCATATTCAACATTCCACACATCCTGCGCGATAATCATCAATATCAGATTGCCTTGTCCCCTTCGATTCCTAAACAGGGGACGGACTAAAGGAACAATCATTCCAAATGAACCATGCTTTTTTAGTGATCTCGCATATCAACTCCGCATCATCAGCAATGGAACTAGACTCCTTTCGAATTATCGCGGTTAATGCGCCATACTTTCAAAAAATCTTCAATCTTGTCACACCTCCAAAGCCTCCTTCCTGAACGTCTCATATCTAGATTCACTAGACTTGTCTTCCTTGATTACTCGAATTAGTTTCAAAGATATCTATTCATCACTTGAACACAAAAATCATAAGACCAAATATAGGCTTAGCTAGATCTATGAACACATGGCTGTAGCAATGCATCTCCACTCGCTGAAGATGCCTATCTCGTTTAACTAATTTCGGCCATGGATTAGATTCGTATCGTTCTATTCGTACTAGTCTGAACGTTTCTGGACATCAATAGCAGCTGCACTTCCAAATACGTTTCTACAACCGCCCTTCTTTCAAATCTTTACTTTTTTCCCCCACACCCACAATTTAATTGACAATCAAGATCGAATGCTAATGCAAGCACACAGACTCTGAAATGACCAGACCCCGTCGCTAATCTGATAGATTTCACAGACAATTTTGATTCGTTATATCATGAACCTACGGCATCGCAATCTGTATGTAGTACTATTGGCTGCAACTAGGATAACGCATATATACCTTGCACTCTTATCTGTATCCACAAGGAATACGCAGCCCTCCCACGGTTTCCTAATCTTTTGGTTCTCCGTTCCGACTCCCTCATGGCCCTGGAGTATGCACCACTCCATCACTTAACTTAAAGTCGTCGCCCCACCACAAGCTTGCATACAATGGCTTCGATAGCGCTGCGGGGTCATCATTCTCATTGGTTCACTTGCCAAAAGGTGAATCTCCTTGATCGGTGCAAAATCTTGCCGTTGGATTGCACACAAGTTTCAGACATCTTTTGTTCTTTTTATCTCCCTCGATCGGCTAATATGCAGCCATTCGACACATATTGTTACACTGAACGATCCTGATCGAGGATATACAACCTTTTGGAGCCATAGAGTTTCATTAATATCGCGAAATCGGCAGTTTGGATCCCGATAGATGATCTATTCAAGCATCACCAGCCCCCCTGGTACTATTTTGGTATATATTTATCTCTAATTGGCCTATCGCAGATTACCATAATATACAGCGGGATGAGAAACAGCACTGGTAATCGATATTAAGCATCAATTTGAATGCAACTTCATGGTGATTACCGATCCTGAATTGTCTGCACCAAGGAGGCGCAAGTTTCATACTTTTCATTTCATAGTACAGGAACAAGGCCCTGGTGAGCGGGAAAGGACGATTTGTTGAAAGTTAACTTTTTTCCAACCTGCAGGGAGTTCAGGAACCAAATTGTTTCTAGGTAGGCAGACCAGGATTCTTCAAGATTTTGATGTATTTGCATCATCTAGAGATGATTTAGATCCTTGCTGGTGTTTCTCAAGCTTCGGAATGTTTTTCAAGCTTCGCTTCTACAACACTGTCCAATAAATCTATGCCATAAGCCTGCGTAGGCATTATTAGTGACGACAAGATAGGCCTCCACAGCAAGCAACACAGTTTTTCGCATTTCATGAATGAATCATGACGCCTGTTATGCAGGTGAAGACAAATGTTGAATAAAGACACGCCTTGAAACATTTCCCCGCATTTCAATCCCAGCTTGCGTGTCACACGTAGCGCTTTGCTCGTACAAAATAGAATGACAGTCATAAACATGGGTGAGATCTAGCGCTCAAAATCACTGGTCCACATATTTTATGGGCGCAAGGCTCTGGCACAGCAGTTTTTATTGACACATATATTGATGTTATTATCATTCGCTGCTTTGAAGAAGTGATTTTGGTGGTTGCCCCCAATCAGCCAGTCATTGCATAATGAAACGCAGCCCAGTTTACCAGGTATGTTTAAGCGGCAGGTAGGCACACTTATTCGGTTGTCTTCCGTGAAAGGATCTGGTGGATCAATAGTGTCAAAGATGGTAGGTTTGAATCTATATTAATTGTACGAATTTTGACCTGCCGATTGCCTAATTCTATAGAACAAGGGTTTTGATAGATCGACATAGTCAAAAAAAGAAATAAATGACCATGTTTCCTAATTGGCATGGGTGCGGGCCGCTAGTGTGCAACCGTTGCCAATGGTATCATAATTGCCAGATGTTATCAAATCGCACATGAACTACTATATTCCCGTTCATTCATCAATATCATTCATGCATTTCAGCAAGGATGTCAAGTGTTCTCACTGGATGGTCCAAATCTAGGAGGCCTTCAAGGTGTCACTGCGGCCAGAACAGGCAAGGATATCTGTCGATGGATGAATCAACTGGCATATTTAGAGTGTATGCAATGCCAAATTGGTGGAATTATGCATAGAGGATGGGATTTCAAGAGGTGGCGACTATTCAAAGTGTGAAAGTCTGCCACCCTTCAATTACACCACAGACCAGTGGCGTTCTTCTGTCTGAAGTTTTCGGATAAGCAAGGTTTTTCGAAACCGCCCACGGCTTTCTCGCCAAACACTTACCTGCCTTGTCTGCGGTCCCGTTCACGATCGCAATGAATATGGACGGGCAAGAGAATGAACAGTGTTATGCGACGCTTCGGCTTGCTTGAGTGTGAAGCAAATCAAGCTTGACTGAACACATGGACGCGAAATGTTCGTGGAAATAAACATCCGAGGCAAAGGAGTCTTTGCATTTTCGTTGTTACTACGTTGCACGACAGCCTGTATTTTAGGATTTCTTTCATGGATGGTGCTCGAGAATATTCTTTCTTTCTATCTTCCTGGCTGGCTCATATAGCCTATGTTGCCTATGCTGCAGAATATGCTGTGTTCATATATCAAAAAATTTCCTGATCATGATTGAGGTCAAGGTTGAGGTCAATGCTACCAAAAAGACTTGGATTAATGTTCCTCGGTAGCTAGTAGCCTATCACGATGTACAAAATTTGCATACGAATCGGAGACACTCCAACAACCCCCTAGCCGCTCTCGAGAGCTCCGCGCCTAACGGACTGTAAATCCGGAAAATTGGAGTCATTTATGGGCGGCACATGGGTGTTTTAACACCAAGATTATTTTTAAGGACTAAGTTTGGGATGTGGGTGATAGGAGATATGAATAGGGCATTATGCGGGGTGTCGTAGTTGGCGTGTCTTGATTTCGAAGCATTTGGAAGTTGAGGATAAAATCACACATATCTGTCTGCTTGTTCGTGCGACGGTAGGATGATGATGGGGTGTTGGGTAATAAGGAGATGCATGAGGGATGAGACGATACGCTATAAAACCTGCGGTAACACTCATTTGTTTTATTTGATGCTTTGCATTAGCTCCATGTCTCGGTCCCGATATGGAGGATGGAGATGGAGATAAAAACTGTGGCGAAAAATATCTTCGGCTGTAACTGAACTTCTTTGAATTAACACAACACCACCACCACCAATTTATTTGTGTCTCGCATGGTTAGCAATCTTGGTTAAATTCCTCCGAAAAGCGTATGTATCGTGGGTATCTTTTGGTGGAGGACAGTTGAGAAGTATGGTTATCTAGGTTTGAGATATGTCATATGGCACAGCACTGGTATGGTGATCTGTTGAATTCTACATCGATGTACATAGCCAAATCATAGATTTCATGCTCGATTTTACTAATTTGTCGATCAAATCTCCTTTTTCACATTGGATTATCGTTGCAGTGCCTTTCAACTCTGTTTTTTTAATACCCCTTTCCCAAAGGCACAGGAGATGCATATTCTCATAATATCTCATCTTGACCTACCGAATTGAATGCAAACTATCTACTCGTAATGAATCTACAGAAACTTCTTCTTACACACCCCACGTGGCAAAGCATTTCTCCTCACCCGTGCCTATTTCCCGTGTTTGTGTAACGCATGGTTGCACAGTTATCTCTAGTCCATAATCCTTCAAGTTCCACCAACTCGTTGGTGATTCTCCTCATTCGAGCACATATTTCCATCATATATCAATATTTCTCTCAACGATTGCTGAGAAGTTTGTGCAGAAAGTAATCTAATCTCGCTTACATTCATTTCCTGTCCCGTATATTTGTGCGAAGCTAGGTATTCATCCAAAAACTAGGAGATAAATGCGCGGAGCGGGTGGATGAGTAGGGGATTTGAATTTGGAGTTGTAATGGGGTCCGGAACAGTATCTGGAGCACACGTGTTGATATTGAGGAAGACATGGGCGCCGGACGAGAAACGGCATGAATAGAATAGGAAGGTGGGTCAAATTAACACATACGCATACATATATCTTGTAAGAATGCGAGTCTCATATGTATGTATAGACGACGTTTTCTTTCAATGAGTAAATTGCCCTTGTGTGTCTTTGGACCTGTATACAGCACGTGTTCGGCATGTCGGGAAGGGAGGGGTATTAGAATATGAGATTGGTCTTAGACAATTACGGTATGCCAGAGTTTCATATGTACTTCGACCAGTTCGATGCTTTTCACTTGGCATCGGAGGATATCTCTGCACGTGTTTACATTCGGAAACGGTATACCGAAAAGTAGGGAATCTTCTTAGACATTTCTGCGTTTCGTATGTACATTTTGACAATTGCAGGTTGAAAGCGGCATCGCAACTGTTGTGAAAGCAAGGTTTGCGATCGATGGCGATGGCGATGAAAGTCATCTGTTTCTCGTGTTCGCAGATTCGTGCCGTTGCCATTTACTAGGTATCATTTCCCCGTGAATGGGTGTGCTGCGGTGATCACCAGATCACGAGATTGGTGCTCCACTCCACCCTCAGATACCGTTCGTCTCGTATCTCCCATCTTCGGATACTTCTTCATATCTGGAAACTCGTCATCACACACACCTTTCTCCTTGTCTCTCGAAGTAATTGCAAAGCTTTTTCGTCACGATGGGAAAGTACCTTATCGCGCGATCCGTTTCATTTATCTGGATTGGGTAGTCTTTCATCTATTCATGGATATTTCCCCGAGACATCAAAAAGTTGATACCCGGTCTTGGTAAAGCAAGACATACATCACTAGCTCGAACAAATGGGGTAGTTGTACTACTGTATGAGATCAGTCAAAAAAACATGGGTTCTATTTTTTCTATTATTTAACATCTCGGGACTTGACCTTCCCCCACTCATGCTGTTTCGGCACTTGAAATCTAAATGGAAAAATGAAAGTTTGATCATATCGCATGCTCCTTTTTTCACTCGCAATTCTATTCTGGGTCATTTCTTTGGGTCGTATTCGTTCGCGAAATTTGGCCGCGTGATTAATGTTCAGTAATTTTCCTGATTGCGATTTGTCGTATTTAGATTCAGCCACAAAGTTGTGGCTGTAAGCGAAGGTGATGTGGTGAGAGTGATAGAACAAATAGAAGAATTCAGAAAGGGACAGAGATGAGTTTGTTGCATGTCTGAAATTTAACGGGCTTGGGATTGGTGAGACCAGATTAGTGGAGGGAAGGTCAGATGATGAGACTTTGTTGTATGAATGTGAAATAATGGGTGGATAGTTTGCCATGGCATTTGAAGGACTTTTGATTTACTATGCATCGCCAATGTCGTTTGCTAATTTCTTCCCTTGATGCAACGGCTGGACTTTGCCAATATTCGCCAACCTCCCAGGTTTAATTCTCATTGAATGTCTAGATGGTCTTTGCCATCTACTCATTGTATCGCGTCTTCCGTTTTAGCTGACACTTCAAGCTCGTGTTAATTGATTCATTCGACAATTCTATGTGAGTTCGGTGCAAGTGTTACACACATCTTCAAGATATCACTGTGAAAATGTAGTTAAATTACATGCCCGATTGACTTGATGTGATCTTCTTCTGTCTTCCAATCGGCTTCGCTCCATATGTACCAGATTTTCTCAAACTACAGTTGCAAATACCCATTCTCATCTCTTGAGGCCGAAGTGGTTCTTTACAATGGAGAGTTCACATTGGCAAAGCTTTCTGGTTCAATAAAATATGATGCATTTTTATTTATTGGTGGGTAGCTCTGGTGATAGGAACTTATTCTCATATCGTTTAAACTTGTGAAATCCCATTTCACAAAAGTATCAATGTCCTCAATATAACAAACTAATCTAAATGCTCCTCCTTATCTGAGAATTAATCCTCTGGATGAATACCATCCAATCATAACTGGATAAATATAACTGTTGCGCATAGCCACAGCGCCAAGAAATCCTGTTTCCTTGGCTAGGCTTACTTTTCAGCCTCAGTCTGGTTCATACTTCCCGCATCAACGTCAACTTGCAGAGCAAGCCTCAGCAAAAGTTTGACCTGCTCTGATTTTCGTTCTTTCTTGTGCTTGTGCTTTTCCAACTTCCACCTCTCCGCTCCTTCATTCCGCTCCGCTTGCTCGCTTCGCCTAAAGATATTCTGTATGTAGTGCAAATGAGCTGCAATATGAACACCTCTATTCTCTTCACTCTCTGGTTCATCCAGCTCCCTCTCGGAGCCTATACTACCTATAATCACATCAGCTATTTCTTAGCCTTGATCTTTCGCCAACATGTAACTCCACTGCCTTTGTATGTTTTATTTTGGCTCTAACTACTCTCACGTTCCATCGTGATGACGCCCTCAATCATTCCCGATCCCCTCACTTCCTCTTCTTCTCCACCCCATTATCCTCGCCCATTTTACAACTTTCTATACACTCACACCTCAGTCTCCCAATCTCTCTACTCCGTCATTGCCCTCACTTTTCCCACTAATTCCTCTTCTAGTAATTCCCAAGTAGTCCCTGTCGCTTCTCTCATTGGCTTTCTCTTCCTCCTCCGCGAACCTTATCTCCACTTCAACTCCGCCAATAGCCTGCGTCCCCCTTACTTTACCCTGTCTAATCTTTCCCGAGCCCTTCATATGACTCTTCATTTATCAATAGTTTTCGTCACTTTCCGAAGTGATCGATACCGCCGGTATACATTTTTTGTATGGGCACGACTGATAATTTTGCTGTATGTATTCTTTTTGCTAATCGGTCCCATAATCCAAACCGATATGGGCTCCCTTCTTTCTACATGATTCCTCTAATAATCATGTCTTACCCAAATACTAAAAGCAAAAAAAAGAATCTCATACTACACAGCCTTAGCATACGGCTCATGGAGCTGGTATCTCATGCGGCGACATCGTCGTGACAGCAACATCGATGAAGACGAAGATGAGAACTCCTCCAATGCCGGAATGAATCTCGTACCGCGTAAAATCCTTAGTTCATCCAATCTTACCTCCCGCAATAATTTCATTATCAAAACTATACTTTGGATTCATGCGCCTCTTCACGTGATATCAATCGATTTTGGCTCCAACTTCGAGGAAAGGGACGTCTGGGGGAAGTTGACGGTGATATTTGCTTGGGGACCCAAAATTCTTGGGCTTGGCTATATGCTTCTAAAAAGTCTAATTGGGACACCCGTGCTTCTGTCCCTCGTGCGTATATCCAGTTTCTGCTTTTTCGCCAGATATCAGACTGTTCAAGTGAGTATGCTAAGATAACTGACTTCATAGATTCCCTTTCACCCACGATTTCCCGGCGAACCTGCAATTCAACTCACAGAAAATGACCGCAGTAAATGGAATTACAACCGCCCAAAGCTGGGACGCCATGACCAGAATCAAGCTCCTTCACAAGGTCGACTGCCTTTCCTTGCTCCATTGCGAGAACGTCCATTACCCACAGATACAGCCTACTCTGACGAAGAAGCCAACCACTCTACCGACCTCATGAGTCTCCACACGATCCCTGAATACGACGAAATTCCCACGCAACAGCTAGATACATCGCTCAACACAAATGATGTTCCAGACCGACAACTCGGTCCCGCTTACCTCTGTTTCTTAGACTCCTCATCGCCTACCGGTTACACTACTCGTCATGTATCTACTTGGACTCAGTCACATGGAAACAGTTATCCCAACTACATATTCATCTCTTACACCCGTCTTCAATTCTACACCATCATTTCCGGGGATCCCAGTTTACCTTCTTCGATTAATGCTCGCCGACAAGCTGCCGCGGAGCAGGACATGGAAATGCTCATCCATTTCGCGATACGTGCTACGAAGACCGCGGGTATCGATGCGTTCTGGATAGATTACGAGTGTATACGTCCTGAAGAGGACGAAGATCCGGATAAGAGCATACGAGAGGTATATCGAATATGTGATATAGTACGGGCATGCCATTCAATGGCTATAGTTGTCGGGCCACGATTTAACTATACAAATTACACTCATGAAGCCATGGAGGGGTCAGACGATCTATCAAATACAAAAACACAATGGCTACAAGACTGGGGAAGTCGTCTTTGGACTGTCCCCGAAGCTCTTCTATGTCCAGGCGAACACCGCATTTCGATTTACACGCCGGGGACTACTGAGCCTGAATTAGTCGCAAAACGGAATCTTCCAGGCCGTGTCTGGGATGACGCTATTGCCTTGCGTCAATTAATTGATCACTATGAATCTTCAATACATCTGACGAAGTTGGAGTTGATCTCTATTGCGCTCGAATGTCTTAAGCGGCGCCAAACCGAAAAACGCATGGCCGGCGACGTAGCATATGCGCTGCAGGGCCTACTTCGCCAACGTCCCCGTGTACTTCAATCCGATAGTGATTTTCAGGCTTTTGCAAGACTTTCCCTCGCTAACGATAGTGATATGCTTCTCGAACGACTACTCTGTCTCAAACTGAAAGATAACCGGGCCGCATGGCATGAGATGCAAGATGTTTGGGGAGCAAAGTTATGGGATATCACGCCGATATGTCAGATTGCTGAAGTGGTGGAGAACAACACTGTGATATTAGGGGATGCGAAAGGCGCGATGGTAAATTGGGAGTTTCTGGAAGCGATAGATTATGAGCCTACTCGACCGCAAAAATTTGGTTGGGGACTGCTGAGAGCAAGTTCGTATTTTAGTATTGTATTTATGGTTTCCGTGGTGGTGATGACTAGCTTTTGGTCTCGCCAATCTATTTCAAGGTTCGATCCAGTTTTTTCGAACTTGTGGATGGCGGCTTTGGGTGTTCTGGTGGGGAACGTCACTGTGGTGCCGTGGGTGCTGCGACACCTTTATCGAAATCCTGAAATCCATCAAGCGCATGCTAGACTGTATGGCGTGGCTGGGCGTCCGGATCTGGGGAGGGTGGAAGAGCTGATGTTTGGGTCTGATCAAGGACTCTTACAGTGGATAGAAGGGGGTAGTAGTGCCGCTGATCATCCCGATGATGACGATTGTGGCAATGATAGCGGACTGAGATCGTTCACACTCATCGATACATGCACATTATCAGCGATTCCATTCGAAGCCGAGCTTCCGCCATCAGTAGTATTGGCAGGCGCGCGCACTCGCGGACTAGTACGGATGCTTCTATGTTCTTATGATGCAACCACGGCGACATTGTGTAAAGAGGAGGTTGTGCGAATGGAAACTGTTGTGCTTGACCGGATGCCAAAACTGAATCGGGTACGGTTTAGTTTGAAGCCGGCGAGGGATGGTCTGATAGCAGAGAGTATATGAAATAGACAAGGAAAGACAGCTTTCTCTCTCGTCTTGCTCATATTTTCCTGGGGGCAAATTTTGTGTAGTGACTGTGGAATGTACATAATTCTCTTCGATGTATAGAGTAAATTGAATACTGCAGGCAATCCACTTATGATAGCTGTGACTAACTGCCAATATGTTTTAGAGAAGCTCGGCAAACTTCCCCTACCTCTACTACTTGGAAGCATGACCAAAGGTAACAATCATACTTCGGGTTTCATTGACCAGCTCCGCGAGCCTTTGATTCTTCCAGTGATATTGAGTGAACACGTTTGCGAATTTTATGCCTACAGTGCGGAGTGTAGGTGAAAATTAAGTCTTTGCAGGAAGGCAGTAACTGCGTGTAGTTGCTGCAATTTCCCATATTTCTTGTCCAGCATAGTGGTAATGCTCATTTCTTTTTAGATTTCATACCGACTTGAGATGTTTTCCTATTGAGAACTCCGACTATACCATAATTTCTGTCCCAATGGTAGTATGGGGACTCGTTGCTTCGTTGTTAAAGGTTCTCTGGACCTCGAATGGATTTTGTTGACATGTTTACCGGAGACGTATTATTGCACTTGCTTCCGGAAACTGTATGAGTTCGACAATCAATTGGTTTGCCTGCTCTATGACTGAAGCGAAACGGCAACGACAATAAGAGTCCTAAGAATTGTTCTATTGAACATGACAATCTAACTTCAGACAATCGACCTTTCGAGGCTGCTTAATGTGCCAAATGCCAGCTTTGGTATTCAAATACTGAGCAATCATTGCAGTCCGTGGGGTAAAGTACTACTATTGATGACCGAGTATTTCATGGTGCTGTACGTCGAATCAGTACAAGACGAGGAGGGGTAATCTATCGAGGATAGGGCCCTTTGTTATCTTTATGGTCTTTGTTGTGGTTGCCGAGTACCTGCACAGTATTGTTGAGAAACCAATTCCCTTTGTGTTTGGATTATCAATTTGGCGGTGCTGGACCATGTTAATAGGATATATTTGTAAAAAACACTTAGACTCTCAATAATTTGTGGATTATCTTCGCTCCTTTAGCTCAGTGGTAGAGCGGAAGATTGCAGTCTCGTACAAATATCTTCAGGTCAATCGTTCGAACCGGTTAGGGAGCTTCAATTGCTTTTTTGTGAAGGTTCCATATTATTTTGCTTTTTTTTCTGTCCAGTATCGGTTTTGGGCCGTTCTTCCTTCTTTTTTGATTCTTGTGCTCCTCGATATTTTCTCGAGTGAATGATCGCTTAGTCAGGTGGATACAACCTTTGATGCTATAAACCTCGCGTGCCTCGAGCCTTTTTAGCTGAACACGTGGGGATTTGGAGCTGGTGGAGGTAATCATCTGGTAAATAGAAGCGAGATATCCCCTTCATCCTCTACGACTACTCGCACCGCAATACCTAAAATTCACGTCAACAAAAGAATGGGAAACATGGTTCTTGCTATTGTACCGCTTAAAGTTTCTAGTTTCTTAAAATTTATTACGGTAACAAAATCCGACTTTCGGCGTGAGTTCGCCGTGCAACTGTGGGCATTAATGGTAAGATAGATAACCACCGCATCGGCGCAATATCTTCTTCAGGAAGGCCGTTCTTCAAGACCAAGGATCACACAGCGGCGTTTTATCGCTCTACTGTGCGGGAA
Organism: Sclerotinia spermophila; assembly: GCA_038090695.1. NCBI lineage: Eukaryota > Fungi > Ascomycota > Leotiomycetes > Helotiales > Sclerotiniaceae > Sclerotinia > Sclerotinia spermophila. Next base: position 67,201 of record JBBMOJ010000116.1, read on the forward strand.
GATTGCGGTACTTTAAAATACAAGCTTTATTCCCCTTTCGTCTAAGTAGACTATCCTCAATTGATTCACAAACTCCTCTTATTTTGGCATGTGCCCAAGGAAAAACAATTGCTTGGCCTCATGGAGTGAAAGTGACAGAATCACATTCTTGCAATCTCCGCAATTCCACTCCATAAGGTATCAGGTTGACCCCTCTTTCGCAGGTGAGGTGAATGAATAATCACGTTTCCATTCTAGGAGTTTATGTATATAAATGATTTGATTCACCCGACGATGGAGGTTTTTGCAGTTCCTCGCCGTCGCTTCCTTGGTCTACAAGTCAATTAGTAAAACTGTGAGTTTGTCAGTTCTGCAACGAGCCACCAATCATGCGTTTCGCAACTGCTTCTTTGGCATTACTTCCAGCTGTTGCCCAGGCGGTCAATATTGTTTCTTGCAACGATGATGGCTGGGCCGAGATCAATATCAGAACTTTGTACAATTCTCTGACCAAGGCCGGACATGATGTTCTCGTTTCTGCCCCTGCGGAAAACAAGAGTGGTGCCGGTACGTATGCAAATAGCTCCCTTCAGCATCCCAAGGAACAAATCTAATTTTACGAAAAGGTTCTCTAACTGGCACGCCTACCGTCCTCACTAAGGCATGCGAATTCAATTCCTGCCCAAGCGGTAGTCCAGCCGTAGGCTACAATAGCTCAGCCCATCAATTCAACTACGTCAACTCTTACCCCGCGACTGCGATGGAATATGGTATCGAAACCTTATCTCCCGGATACTTTGGAGGTGCTCCTGACCTTGCCGTCACTGGGCCAAATGTTGGCGGTATGTATTTCATTGTAATATGCGTTGATGGAATTGAAGCTAATAGCTAACAGTCAACACTGGTGTTATATCCTTCGTTTCTGGTACTGTTGGAGCAGCCATTGAGGCCGTAGAACTCGGCGTACCAGCAATCGCCTTTAGTGGAGCTGAAGGATCCGCAATCGCCTGGAATGTTGCAGCGCCCGCTTATTCCACTATTTATGCCGAGTTGGCCGCAAAAGTAGTCGATGCCGTCGTCGCATCTGGTACTCCATATCTCCCAGCCGAAACCTTCTTGAATGTCAATTTCCCCAAAACTACCGATTGCACATCGGCGTCTGATTTCAGCTTCGTGCTTTCCAGAATCTACACTGCGGTTCCATTGGTTAGTGGTACTGATGTCGTAACTTGCAACAACGGAGGTAGACTTCCTACTGAAACTAAAGTGGTTGGAACCGATGGATGCTATGCCAGTATCAGTCTTGGTGGAACCAACAAGAGGGATGCTAGTGCTACCAACCAAGCAGTTGTTTTGAGAAAACTCTCCAGTATTCTTACCTGCTTACCTTGATTGAGAGAGATGTAATTTACGTTTCACTAGTCTAGCTTCATGAACGGAGGAATTGTAGAGATATCTACATGATTATGTTCAAACAGATACCCCAATCAGAATTTATAATAAAACAAATAAGAGCTGTTCATCGATCAATACCTGTAACAAAGGTCAAAAATACCGAGCGTTCAGAACGAGATTTACTCTTTGCGTTTTCCTTGATCGACGTTTATGTAATAATGAATCTATGGTGAGTTCGACAAACCAGTGTGCTAGTGCAATATGCATCGCATATTGGCAAGTAATCCATGTTCCTCGCGGAAGCGGGATGAATAGCTTATGCTCCCACTCATTGTGTAACCTTGTCTATAAGATGTCTCTGTTTTGCAATAACGTGAAGTGTTTTGGTTCTCGCCATCGAACACAGATCATATGCGAGAACGATGTTAGCACTGGAACCTATTATAATATCGCACTGAGCGACTTTTACAGCGTCATGTTTTTCTGGGAGATATCGATACCAGTGCTGATCGGTCTGTCCATATCAGATCTAAGGCTGCATGCACATGCATACCTAGGTATGATGAGCATGATTAAATCACGTGATATACTGACCTTATCTAATCTGCATGCGGGCCAACGAACAAGTTTATTCATACCTAACAATTCGATAGTGGCCAACTGCCTTGCAGTACTTGACCCTGACAGATTTGAATTCTGTCTGTGATTGGAATATCTGTTTGATTCCACCTCAGGTTTCCCGATTCCTCCCTGAACCTTTCTCATGGATCACATTCTAAGAATCGATCTTGCCTGTGCTGAATGCCGACAAAGGAAGCGCGAATGCGATGGGAGAAGCCCGCAATGCTCCTTTTGTCGGGCCCAGCGAAGACGGTGTGTTTACGATCATGGGCAAGACAATCGAAAGTGAGAACAAACTTTACTCTACTTCCTAGTATTGTTAGGATCGACTTCGAACTTGCTAATCTATGTCCACTCAGGCGCAGGAGAGACCCAGACAGTGGTCGCAACGGGTGGCTTGGGTAGTACGGCTGGCTACGGGTACCCGCGGTTACGGGTGGCTATGGGGATAGAAAAAGCTATCCCCGCCAATCAACAGCTAGCTACAGGTATTAGGGCCTTATTTTCATGGGTTAGACGGCCAAAGCGTATATATAACAGGGATTTTCACCCCCTATATAATCCATTGATCTTTTCTATTTAGAATAAGGATTATTATTATATTTCAGTCTTAAAATATATCAATTTATAAAATCCAATATATATATTAAAAATAAAACCATTTTGTTTGATTTTTATATAGAAAATATATATAGATTACAAATATATTTATATAACGGGTACCCGTAATTACCCATAAGTATTAACAAGGATTTTAGCTATTTTCAATAGACGGATATTGGGGCCTCTGATTGGTCCCCTGTTAATAGTAGCTTGGGGATAGGTATTCGAATATTTATACGAAACCCACCCGTTGCGACCACTGGACCCAGAAGATGTTGCACAACTCGAAGAACAAATTGAGTTACTTCTTCAAAGAGTAAAAGAGCTAGAGAATGGTGCTTTTTCAAATATTCCTATGCGTGATTCCACTTCTGGATTAACACGCATCTCCCCTACAAAGCCTGGAACGTATAAACTTCCTGGCGCCAGTTCCGGCCAAGAAACACGATTGACTCCTGCAGTCGACGAGGTAGGAAATATGATGTGGAAGCTTAAATTAAATAGCAACAGCGAAACTTCATCTATTGACCCGTCATGCAACTTCCGGTTCATATCTACTCCTCAAGAATCCAGAAGCGATAGCCAGCTTCAAACTAACCAGGTCATCACGACATCTAAGATACCTTCATTAGACGAGTGTCTTGTAGATAAGGTATTACAACAGGAGCTTTTAGATGTCTTCATTTCTGTTGTGAACCCAGATAATCAATTCCTTGATTCATCCTTTCTAAACAACTTCGATATTCACTCTACTGGAGCTAATTTGATGAGACATTGCTACGAACTGCGATGTTTGCTCTTGCAGCTTGTTTTTCCGCGCGAGAAAATGCTACTCATATCGGCAATATATTTTACAAGAGCGCGGAGGATATTGTACAGCAGTGTTGCCGAAGCTGCCCGTCGCTTCTTGCTGTTCGGGCACTGGCAATGTTGTGCTGGCGGGATCTCACTTTAGACAACGAAAATACAGCTCGGATGTATAATTGTTAGTCTCATTAAAAGTCCCCAGAGCAATAATGATTGAGCAAAAATTTTCTCTTCATAGATATGGGAGCAGCTTTAACAGCACAACTTGGCCTGCATGTAGTGAATTTCCAGAACACCGCAAGCATCTCGTCTGAAAGTAAGGACTCATGCATTCGGACATTCTGGCTTTGGTTTCGCATCGACCGGTAAGCTTGGTTGACACATGTATGATTATTGACTGATTTCCAAAGACTTGCTACGTTTAGCCTGGGAAGGCATTGCTGCATACCGTGGAGTCGTGTCAGAACTCCATGGTTAGAGAGTATCCTACCACCATTGCCGACGCCCACAGAGCTAGCTTTGAACTACGAGTGTCAGCTTCTTTTTTTGTTCGACAGATATATGGATCAAATGTAAGTCACCTACGTACAGCATCCAGTTTTCACTGCTGATAAACCTAGTTACTCATTCCATTTCCATGAATTAGACGGCCAAAGCCGCAACAAACTTTTGTTAGATGCTCGCGAAGGCTTGTGTACTTTCTATAATGAAATGAACAAACAGCTATCGAGTCAAGAAAACGGACAGTCTAGCACCATGACCACTCTTCGAATGACATATCACATGTGTCTCATATTGGTGCAGTGGCCCTTATTGCGCGAAGACCGCAATGGCGCTCTTTACCGCATGGCTCTTCAATCATCGAATTCTTCGGCTGTCGCTATCACGGATCTACTCCGAGACTATCGAAAAGCTCGATACCTCCAAACCGCTCCTTTTGTTGTAGTACACCATGTCCTTACCGCAGCCATTATGCATCTGCTTAGTGTAACCTCCTCAAATGGTACTTTACGTAAGCAGTCCATTAATCGCTTCCGAGAGTGCATAGAAGCATTAGGAGAGATGAAGTATGCTTGGAAGAGATTGCGAAAGGCTATTGCATTGCTTCAGGAACTGGCGCATAGATGGTCTGTAGTATTTGCACTGCCAATGCGATTAAGCTATCCTCTCCCTGCTCATTTTCAGAGGGATACTTTAGTCCAAAATAACAATCCGCCATCGATGGAATACCAAATCCCAGCCACTTTGGAGATACGCAATAAAAATAACAATATTGCAACTTCCTATTCAGCCGACAACCTCGACAATCCTCCTTCGAAAGATGACTTTCCTGCAACAGAAACTATGGAAGATGAAGACTTTGTACATTCTGACTTCAAGTTGGGAATCTACGAGATGGGCGACCCGTTTCAATTAAACGATATGAATTGGTTATTTCCTCGTATGGGTCAACCTTGAACAACATTTTTCTATTGCTAAGACTATTTACTTTACTTTCTCAAGCACAAATATGCTCACTGAGTCTCAGAGCAATTCATCGCAGTTGTTGTATCTGCTCATGCTCGTGCTATCTTGCGAACACATGCATCGAAACTGTCGTCAGCATGACAACTAGAGTCAAAGCTGTAAAAGTTGAGCAAGATACAAGAGTACCGGTTGCAGTACAACAATCGTTGAATATGATCGTGAGGTCGAAAGCAAAGACGCTCTTGATATCTAGAATAAATATTAGACAGTTGCTTTTTTGTCGCAACATTCAGCCATACTAATAATTGTCGTCACAAGATACACCATTTGCTTCCGTGGACTTCGGCTCTACAGGAGCATAGGTACTAGCTCGCTCTAAGCGTCATGGTCAAGCTCCCATTCAAAAGGGCTATATCAGGTAACTCAGTTGCACATCGAGCAATATGGCGACTGCGGTATACCATTTTGATGGTCTTAGGCATTTTCAAACGTTATCGTAAACGTTTTCATGAACCTTTCATCAACCCTTCATCATCTTCCGTATATATTTTACATCATTTGGGGCTATTTAGTGCCGCTCAGGGCTTTTCAAAAATCTCACAGGACTAATTAATCAATCCATTTTGCGCACCTATTCTTTCAAAACAACATCATTTCGAGGTCATTTATTCCCTTTTTTTGAGTCATTTCGTTTAGACTGGGAACCTATATCACCGTTTTTCAGTAATCATATCATAGCGTAATTTCAAGCCATGAATGCCAATACATAAAGCTCAAATAATAAGAGCCCAAGAGCCTACTTTCAGTGCTAATGAGCGCATCTTCAGTCATTCAGCTCACCCAATCCTTAAATACTACAGTTTGGCGTCACTCGGTATACTATAAGACTACTAGAGCCCAAAAGCCTATCACATACTGATCGAAACTCCACTTTCAGGGTCTTTTGCTTCATCTTCAGTTCTGTGATTCGATTCGAGCATGGAATGCTATTTTTGAGAGCCAAATCGCGTATCCTAGGGCCATTAAACCCCAAAGGTCTAGAGATTGAGTACTATGAAGATCAATTCTACCTAAACTATTGCCAATTGGTATCTCTCAGCGTATCGATAGGTCTCGAAAGCTTGAAGTTACTAAACACGGCGGTTTGAAGTTCATTGTTGGGGTCATGCAGTCTTTATTTCGACTCGGTTAGGCAAAATTAGTCGTATTCGGGGCTATTTAGTTTGCTTCTGTGTCCTCGAGATCTATTTTTATAGGCCGCAAGGACTGGACGTCCTTCCTTTCCTGCAGATTTCGTATATATATTGATTCATTTGGGCTTATTCAAGCTTGGAATACCATTATTCGTGTTCTTCAGCTTCAGCTATAAGTCATTATCGCCTATAGATATATGATAAAGTGTTCAAAAGTTCTTTCCAGAGCACTTCAGGGTATTTCTCGACTCAATTCGATCGAATAATACCGAAGCGTTTATTATTCAGTATCATACGATGTATTTTAAGGGACATCCAAAATCTGAAAGTGAATAATTCGGTGACTCGAAACCCCTAATGATTCGAAAAATACACTGGAGTCGCTTATGAATCACCCTATTCGTCAATATCCGTGTGACTGTATCGCATCTCGAGAGAGTTTTGACTCGAAAGATTCTTTAACGAGTGTTTATAGCCTCAAGGCACTTATATTTATTGATATGAGTGTAAAAACACCATATTTCGAGGTATTATTACTCGACAAGTATGGGAAAATGACTATTCATTGATCCGAATTACACACATTCTGTATTTCGAGTGTGAACGTAGCTATTTTAAGGGTATTCTGACTCGAAATCATATGGAATGACACAGAAACCTCTCAAACAATGCGGGTTCGATGGTAAATGTATGATTTTACACCATTCCCGTTGGTTTTGACTGGAAAATCTTAACGAAATGACGCGGTGATACCTTGCACGACATAGAATGGGTAACATGTTTACGAAAGTAAAAGTTTTCGAGGTGGTTTTGACTCGAATTACTTGTCTTTTGGCCTCCTTTTCGACTGTCCAATTGTGCTCAAATAGGACTGGTTCCCCCCGTTCGGTACCTCTTCTTTCCCCATCCACAAGCGATTGCACTCAAACACTTGTCATATTTCTCAAGCATACGACACAAGATCTTGACAAGATAAACGCCCAATTCTCACCACAAAAGCTCCGGGTAGGACTGCGTCAACGTCATACAATATTGCCATACACAGAGGTCTCTAATCCATATAGCAGTCGCTTCGTCGTCTCGCTTCACGGGCATTCTAGTGCCCTTTGCCTCCTTATCCGAGCTCCTAAGATCGTTGTTTACATCTTCCTTTATCGAATACATATTTTTGTAAGTGCATCACCTAACGGTATCAGTTCAATACTTGATTGATGACAGTGTCTTACCATTAGACATCACATTGCGCCCTGAAATCTGGTCAATCCGTACTCTTAAGGTATTTTGGAATGTTCTAATCTCAGCCTATCATGAAAGACAGCTGACCGATATCCATAGAATGTCTGGTTATAGTAGAGAACCCGAATATATTGGAGAATATACATTCGAGGGTGTCAATTATCCGCACTATAGAGAATACAACGGCAACGAGTTTTACGTGAAAGATGGCTGTAGACATTATACCCCCGTGGATAATTTCATAGGAGGCTGCTATGATGGAAGGATTGAAGAGAATGGAATTGAATGAGCAGAGAAATCAAGTCGGCAACCCCTCCAGTGTACACAACGAATATCCAGCCGAAAGTTCAAGCTCGAGGTATGATTATCAAAGTCAAGAAACACTATATAACAATCCTCCATATGCAGGACAAGGCAGCTCAGAAGTTAGCTACAATACCGCCCCGGCCCATACCCCGTTAATCCGTACCGTCCACCCAAGGTCGAGCTCAAGTCGCAAGGGCAAAGAGCGGGCACATGGTAATGCTGTCAGTTCAGGGCAAGGAAGCCAGTCTTACAGCTCAGGAGCCGACTACAACTCCGTTCCAGCTTATAGCCATACAGATTATACGACAGGCGCCCCAGGCACGAGGCCAAGTTATATGGATGCAGAACCTACATATGCCAATACTCCCGCGCCTTCTCAACCAGACAGCTCTGCTCTTCCTACAGAATCGTTCTATCATTCGACGGGAAAACCACCAGGTTATATTCCCACCGCGACGAAGAAGGGAGATTCCTCAGATCATGCTTTTGGATCCTGCAAGTACAAAGTACCGACTATTGTCCAGCCTTTATCTTATGTCACCACCAAGGGAGACGAGCAGCCAGAAATGACCGAGTGCAAACGCCGTTGTAAATCGAGCGAGCAGGCTTGTGTCTATCACCATGGTTTGCCACAGTACACTTACGAATGTATATCCAAGATCTATTTACGGAATGATCAGGGGGGCTACATATACGACCAGAATGGCGAGCCAATGGCCGAACAAGTCGAATACTATGATGGAACAACAGGCGACAGATATTGCCGAAATCCGGCTGTCAGTGAAAAGTTCTTTTGCCATAGCTGTCGCCCCGTCTGGCTACCATGCTCTTACGGTCTAACGCATGGGCGTAAATGGGGATGTGACAAAACTGCGCAGCCAGAACTTCCATGGCAGGAATATGCCAGTTGCATACAGCACTATGTAGACCCTAGCACCTTGCCGCATAAAAAGGCGCAGCTGCTAGACAGATTTGGGTTACCGGAGGATCATGAGAAGTCGGTAACCAATCCCGCTCCATCTGGTTTTTCTAAAAAGACGGGCAAGTCAGGACGCTCGAAACGAGGGGGGTATAGCGCTGACACTCATTCTTATCCTCAAACCACGATTCCAGTAAACAAAGATGGTATTCCCCTAGAAAGTCCAAGACAAGATTCTAAAAGACTACGGGAGCAAACGCGTAAACCAGAAGCAGAGAGGAAACGCAAAGCGGATGAAGAGGAAGCCAGAGAGAGAGAGAAGCTGGATAGGGACACGAAAGCAGATCAGGAAGCCCTGGCAAGATATGACCAGAATCTTCGGAGTCTTGAACAGCCAAGACGAAAAAGAAGAACACACAAGTAGTACACTGGCCAGTGGACATTAGTCCATTGCGTTAACAAATACAAAAAAATCGTTGCTTTTACCTCCCCCTCCCCTCTTAGAATGACACTCCATCGTATCACTCACTCTCACAAACCACTCCCTTCCTTCAACTTCGCCTTCTAAAAGCCACTTTCAGACACCATACTTCTCCTCAGCCAACCCACCCACCGGAATCTTCACCTTAAACACCAATGCTTGATTATCAAGATCATATCCACTCCCATCACTATACGCGAACCTCGCTCCGTCCAAATATCCCTCTTGCGTTATAAAATCATTATCACTCATACTGAAAATAAACTATCGTATCCCTCATTAGCAAAGTTCCTCTCTCCCCTTTCCCAAGAAACCAAAAAACAACAACCTACCCATTCACCATCCGCGCCCCCCTTCCCATCAACCGGCACCACAGCAATACTCTCCCACTTCTCATTCAACAATCCTCTATCCGTCTTTCCCCCATTATGAACTCCAAACTTCCCCAATTCCTCATTATCATTAACATCCAACCACGCACAATACGTCGCCGTCGTAATTCCACTCCCCAGAACCCCCTTCGAGCTCGCTATCGTACAATTAGCACAATCGTATTTTGCCCCCTTCACATCCGTCGCATTGCTAATATCAAAAATATCTATCTGTCTATAAATACTCTGCGTGCTATCCTGTCCATTCCCTGATCCTGAGTCTCTAGCCAGAACCAAGAATTGCCCATTGGGCAACGCATGGATCTCAGACTGCGCAGCTACCTTTGGATTTTTACTAGCGCTAGCTGTTGGGTCGGTCCAGAAAGGAAGAGGAACCACATGTTCGCTCAAATACACCGGGTTTCCCGGATCCGATATATCGTATGAGAGAAAACGAGTATAGCGTTCTGTTTGAGATTTCAGACCGCCTTCTTGGTTGTTTGCTGCTTGGAGAAGTGTGTAGAGAGTTTTTCCATCGGCGGATATACTGAGACCTTCAAATCCATGGTTGTTATCTCTACCAGTAGGATTATCAGCAGGTGATACATCGTCGCCGGAGCCTTGGTTGGGATAATGGTAAGGAGAGTCAGCAGAGAAAGATTCGCTGCCGTTGCGCATGGGTATAAAGGCGTCTGGTGGTCGGATGGCGGATATCATTGTGCCGGTAGAGTTGAAGTGGTAGATATAGGGACCCTAATGAATAGTTAGAGAAGGATGAGACATTAGGAACCGAGGAAACATACATATTCATCACTAACCCACCACCCTCCCGCTCCATCCAACACCAAGCCCTCCGAATCAACAGAAACTCTCCTACCTCCCGTCCCATTAGCCCCGAATCCATCGCCCGTATATGTCGCCACGGGCAAGTCTGGAAACCCTGAATAACTCAGATGACCCGACCCATCCGCATCCAAACCTGTCGTCGGCGTCCCATCCGGTCCATAAAACAGAACCGTATCCTTATATACGAACCACAAATTATTCCCCGAAGGATTTTTTACTGTTGCGTTAGACGCTGGATTGAAGATGATGTCGAATTTATGGACCCGAGTTTGGAAGTTCAGGGTGCCTTCCGTATTCCTATTACTTCCATTAGTACTCTAGATTTACTTCCTTACCCTAATATCCCAAGGGATTTAATAGTCGTGGACCACATAGGTAGGTAATAGACTAATGACGAAGAGGGAACTGAAATGTAACAAACCATCCCCTATCTGGCAACCCCCACAAAACCCCTGTATAACTTCCATTCTCCAGCTTTTCCCAGCTTTTCGTATCTATGGCAATCGCACTCCCAATTCCACCAATCGTATCCCCCAATTTATCACGCGCAGTACCCGGGATATATCCATAGCCTCCTAGTGCCTGATACGTATAAGTCTTTCCATTACACGTAGTTTGGTTAACATATAAATCCTCTTGAGCTACTGCCAGCCCGAAGAAAGGGGCTACTGTGAGAAATTTTCTTATAGACATCACTAATGACTAAGATCTCATCGAAGGGGGCAATGTAAACAAAACAGAGAAGTAAAGGTACACAAGAACATTGTACAAATCGCGAGGTAACATGGAGAACATATACTTTCTTGTTCCGGGTGAAATGGGTTGCTAACATACACGGCATATCTTGACGATCAAAGGATCCGTATTAGTACAGGACAATTGACCAATAAATGATGCAATGTACCTGTAATTGAGAATGCAGAAGCATCCTAGCTTTCGCAACTAGGTACAATCTTCCATAATGTTGTACTGAAGGATGTAATGATGACGAAAACTATGCCAGAAGGGAAGGTTACCATGACTTGTGGGTTAATTACATGCACGTTGTAGTGTGAAGAGTCTTAATTGGTCAGCCCACTCTGCCTGGCGAATCGGCATGGAGTGACCTGTGCAATGCATGTCAATATGAAAAGTACCTATCAAATTCGTTATAAAAAATTGTCACATTGAAAACATTCATAACTCCTTGATGCCATATTTATTGATATCTGAAAATGCTTCTGCATTTCTGTCATATGTCATATCTCATTCCCATTTCATTTCGCCCAATTACTTGAAAAAAAAAAGCTCAACCTTCCTCCACTAACTGACACATGCACAATGTGCCTCCTAAATTCACAAAGGTATCGAGAAATGAAAATTGCTTCGCAAATGCGTATTGAGTATCGCGCCTCACGATTTTCATCGGAGCATTGAATCTAAACAGAAAACGACTTTTTAAGATAACAATATCATTCTGATCCTTCGTAGTAACTCCACGTAGGTAGCGACATTGCTCCTAAGTTTGTGATATCATTGGGGGAAAGTAAAAAGAAAATATCATTATCCAGATCGGACAGCAGTCTGTCCTGCTAGATGTATAAGGAAGTTGTTCAAAGATCATAAACACCCCAACCATCAAGTTTATTGGCATTGTAGTTGATTCGGCGTTCTTGATCCGAGTGTGGATTTTCCGGTCGTGCGTAGTCGATCCGTAGCTCCTCATCAAGTCACAACTCATCTTCATCATCGAGTTCTGCAGGCTTGATGAGTCCTCCGACCTTGGACAGACGTTCGCGTTCTGCGGCCTTGGCATCTCTTTCAGCTGTCTCTTTTTCTTCAGCGTAAAGCTCGGTATTGTCTCCCGCAAACTCCTTCAACGAGATTAAGAAATCCCGTAAGTTAAGTCTGAATCGATCCGCAGAATGATTGAGAGTAAAGAGACCCTCAACGAATGCTTGAATTTGAGGTCTAGAAGGAGTTAGTAATGTAGACTGGTAGCAGAAATGGTAATGACTTACGCTTGAAGGTTAGGGAAGGCATTCTGCAACAAACTAGCCACAAAGTTTGTAAGGAAATCTTTGTTGCTTGTATTTGGTGGCGCTTGATCCGGGATGTAGATAGGCATTTGAATCTTCGGCGCGGTACCGTCAGCTGGGTGGACAAAATAGAACATTCTTGCCAAGAGAGTTGCTTGTGACTTGAAACCAGCTTTGTGATCAGTGTCAGTGAGTACGAAGAACACATCCTGGAGAATTGGAACGAAGAATTGCTGGAAGAAAGCACTGGAGGTGGCAGGGTCCGTTTCCGCAATATTGGTAATCAACTCCAAACACATGTTGAGACCGGCGTGTTCGACTTCTCTGTTGTCGTGCTTGCTAGCCCACATGCAAGAATCGATGACAAATTTGAATTGTCGGTTGTCAAGTTTGAGGAGTGCGGGGAAGCAGTGAAGATTGATAGCTCGGAGGAGGCTAAAAAACTCAACGCGATGCTCTGGAAATTCTGAGAAATCCTTGTTGATCATTTCCAAAGTGCATTCGAAAACATTTGACATGATGTTTGGAACTTGATCTTCCATAAGGCCCTGTATTCAGTGTTAGTAAGTGCTGGACGTATCTCCAAGATGAGGAGGTCAGAATAAGGAAGGGTATGCACCACTGAATATTTCGAGCGATATGGGGTCCAACGTACAGAAAGTTTGGTAATGATAACGGACATGACCTTGAGGACTTCAGCATCACGTGCACCTGGAACATTGCGGTTGTAGTCGACCAAGACTGCTTCAAGAAGGTTTGGAACGATATTAGTTCGAACCATCTCAAGATCATCAGACTTCTCGACGAATGTTTCGATGAGCTTGAGAATCTCCTTCTTGATAGTTCTTAGGCCTCGTACCCTAGGCATCTTGGTAGCAATTTCACCTATTAAAGATTAGTATCATGAATCGTAAAGTCGTTTTGAGTGAACCACTTACCCCCACTTGCAACTGCTTCTGATATCATTGTGCTGGTGGCCTTGTACATAGACAACATGTCAAGGTAGATGCGTCCGATTTGAGGATAGAAGTAGCTGCCGATTGAAGAGCAAGCAGACACGTTAGTCTTCATGACATTACCAATAACCTTGATGGTATCTGCATCTTGAAGAATTTGAGGGTTAGTATTTGCTTGGGCAATAATGGCATCCCAAGCAGCGTTTGGATATGACATCAATTCAGCAATGAGTCTTTCTTGTGAATTCTTCTGGGGTTGAGCTGCAATCATGTAACCACATGCCTCGTAGAAAGTGTGTACTTGCTGTGGAGATAGATCGCAAGTTATCTTGCGCATGGTTCTGACAATCTCCTCAATAAATGGTTCGGATTCGCCAGGTTGTAAAGCAACAAAATGACGCTTGCATTGCCTGGCAATCTTGATGAATGTGTCACAAGCCATATCTTGAACACCCTCGTGAGACTCGTGCATGAACTCAAACAACTTGTTGACGACAGTCTTCAAGAATTTCCAGTGAGCCTTCAAGAAACGTGGATATTGCCCAACAATGTACATAATGTTACTGGCAACCACGGCTTTGTTATCCTTTCCTCGTTTCATTTCGGTCAACCCAAGTAAATCCTTGATAACGGTAACCAAGAAACGTTTCTCGGTCTCTTCGTTCATGGCAAGGGAGATGGATCCAATGGCCCAACACAATGTGTTGCAATTCGCCCATGACCATTCGGTACCATCAACTTGTCGAGAAAGCTTCTCGGTCATGATGTTCTCAGTATCCACTACATCCAAATGAGTGAGGTAAACCAAGCATTCTCTGGTTGTCTTGTACAATTGAATGGTGTCGCTCTCCTTGACGAATTCACGAACGATCTCTCCCTCATCGTTCTCAACAATTAGGACTTCCTCTGGCCTAACCATTTTCTCGATCATAACCACTCGCAAGTTCGAAAGTACTTCGTTGTACTTGTGTTTTCTAAGGGGATAGTTGGCGAGAAGACTTGGATTGGGTGCACCGGGGCTCGTAATGCCACCAACGCCCATTCCGACAAGAGGGTTAACGTCCCCAATGGGCAGCGACTGTTGCTCATCGTACAACTCTTGAACTAGTCTAGTCCAGTATTCTAAGCAGATCTTGAAAATTTCTCGGTCCTCGATTTGGGAAATTCGGATAAGGTAGAAATGGCCATGTGTAAGGAAGTCACGGTTCGGCAGGTTCTCAATAAGCTATCCGGATAGTTAGAATGCGTCAAGGAATACTAAAAGAACAAGAGAAAACTTACAGTGAGATGGGAAGAGAAGAAGTTACACAAGAAAAGGGCCAGATTCTGGATAAACTCTTGGTCCTTGGAGTTACTCGAATTGTAGGTGCTCTTGAGGTCGAGAGTCAAAGGAATGATCTTAGAAATTGTGGTCAAAACTTCGGTGAACATTTGAACCAATTTTTCGTCATAGTTGTTTCCAGTGCCAGTTTGGAGTCCGCCAATCTCTGTCAGACACTTTAATGTCACATTTCTAAACTCGGGCATCTCCAAAAATCTTTCCCTGAGGGTATCGATCACAGTCGTCTCGAAAATGTAGCCAAGCGGAATCCAGTTAAAAAATCGAAGAAGGGTTTCGAGGGTAGCCTTGATCAAACTCTCTTGAGTGGCGCTATTCAAGACTTCGTTGCAGAGTTGAAAAATGGACGAAAACTCTGCACACATCGTCGTCTTTAAGTTCTTCGTCTTGGCAGAGGTCATCTGGTCCGCCGAGTAATCGAAAACCTCCTCGGATAACAATCTCAAAATCGACATATTATTCTCGCATATCGATAAACTTGTGTGGCAGGAGGATATGATCTCGTTGATGAAGGTAGGCCAGTTGTGAGGCCATTCTTGCTTCAAAATAGAAACAAGTACAAGGTTCAGTTTGTTTAAGAGGACTCTTTGGGACCTCAGAGACTCTTCCGATCCGGAACATTGTATGATGAAACCGACGACGAAATTTCGGATACCTGGAACAGGTCAGTATGTCATTCTTATCAAGGATAATAACAGTCTCTATTTACCTTGGCACTGCTCTCTGGGCAGAACCTTCCACCTTGTCATGATAACATGATCTAGTACTTGCAAACCCAAATCTAATAATTTGTCAGCAAAACGGTATGTAGAGAGCGCCGGAGAATGTTGACCAACATTTGGCTTGCGGATATGTAGACTCTTGTAGTATCTTGTCAACTAATAACCACGCATCTGGATCTTCCTTAAACTACATAGTATATTAGTATCGATGGCGATATGGAACGAGAAATATTTTCGGCGCATAGGGAAGTCGTACCTGGTTCATTGCAGCCTGTGCGGCTTTTTGCTATGGGACAAACGCGTCAGTAAAGAAGTTCCAATATGAATAGACGTATTGGATATATAATATATACTCACAGCCTCACCGCGACCTTCATAGAAGGTCTTGACGGTCGCGTCAAGCTCTTCAATGGTGACAGCCATCTTTGCAGCTTGATTTAGGTAGAATACCCTATCCTGCTTTCAAAAGATAAGCAATACGCTCTTGATATCCGTTTGTGCAGCTTGCGCTTTTACAAGAAACTTTATAAAAGAGGTTGATGGTATGTTCGAAGAAGTTGTTTGAAAATGTCAGGTTGAAGATTGTGGGACGCAGCCGCATGTTCAAAGTGCTTTGTGCCCCACTAAGAGGAGGGATTCTCTCGGGGCG
This sequence comes from Sclerotinia spermophila, assembly GCA_038090695.1. Taxonomy (NCBI): domain Eukaryota; kingdom Fungi; phylum Ascomycota; class Leotiomycetes; order Helotiales; family Sclerotiniaceae; genus Sclerotinia; species Sclerotinia spermophila. The sequence goes on from JBBMOJ010000116.1 coordinate 83,109, forward strand.
GGCCTTGTATACCGATCGGTAAATCTACTGGTCAGGTGATTGAACCTAAATTATTTCTTTCGGGAATATTTTGCCGTAGGTTGATTTTCTGTGATGTGTTGTAATTAATGATTAGAAGCTTCAAGGGTGTTCATTCAAATTCTATTCAATTCCTGACCTTATTAATCAATATGGTATACCATGATTCCTTTCCTTTTCAAGATTTAATCGATCGACTGTGGATTATGATTCTTTTATACATCTTAATCAGCTGCGGTAGAGTCATAGAGGAGAAAACTGTATATACTCATTATACCCCTCAAAATTCTATATGTGTGGTGAATGAGGGAACTGTATATATTGAGTATTCTATTCAATTCTTTTTTTCGTTGGGTGGTAAATGAGAAGACAGCCACGATCTATATTTATTAGTATACTTGCCCCTCTAATCTCCTGTAGATACTGAGTATTCTCCTTGATTCTCTATATTGATGGTGAATGGACAACTAGCGTCTACTCAATATGCCCCTCGATCCTCTCATTTGGGGATATATCTCCTATTACCCCTCCGTCATTTATACCAATACTACACCCTATATACCGGTATATATTCAGTAGTATATACTCAATAGTACATCTTTAGTAGGATATATTCAATAGTATATACTCGCGTACCCCTCAATTTTCTTACACACTAGCACTACTATATTCCCCATCATATATCTCATTCACACACAGCTATTCATACCTCTATCATAACAATATCCATCAAATCAAGTGATCAAACTTTATGAATTAGATACTCTGGATTGTATTTAGGCAAATAATACTAAATCCCCTAAAAGACGAAACACATTCACCTATCGAAGTTCCGATCTATCACATTCTTCCTGAGTACCAATACACACCTATTGAATGCAGGATCTTGTGGCCAGCGAAGGCTTCCATACAATGTTCCGAATTCCTTCTACGGAGTTGTGTTTAAATTTCCGAACCAATGGATCTGTGTTTGTTACACCTGAAATGTATGGTCCAATAGGCTGTCAAGTCAAGATGGATTCTTGTACGACTATGAAGGCTCTGGGGCCTAGGAGTCCTTTCTTTAATAGCTGTTTTGTCTTTCGGGTGGATTTTGGAGTAAAAAGTACTATATCGATCGAATATCAGAGCAGAGTATCAGTGGCACTGCGTTATAGGGACTGGATGACAAGAAACAAGAAATCCATGTCAGTTGCAAAACCAATGTCATTTGCAAGTAAAAATTTGTATGATTCGAAAACGATGAGAAGATGAGATAATGCAAATTATCAGAGGAAAAACATGTCAAAATTGCAGCTTGAGGCCAATGGTTGTCATAATAGAGATAGTCGCATGAACAAAACTTATACCACATTACAATCGCCAGATCAGCGTAAAGCCAAGTGCCAAAGAACAAACATTATATCTATCAGGACAATATCCAAGCCTCATAGCTGATTAAAGGTAAATTCCTCCAAACTAGACTAATCTATTCACCTAGGTAATATCAGCGGATATATCAATAGACACTCAGGGACGTTATTCTTCAAGAACATGGATATAATCCCATCTCCCAATATATTCACAACAAAAAGCAACCTTCGACCTCAACAACAAGAATCACACACAGCCAGTTATGAGAAAAAGGGCATAGTTAATGAAACTAATAGCAAAAGGCTATCTAGTCTTTAATGAGATCAACTTTCAACCCGCATGGGCATAGTGGTTGAAGTGGTATAGCTTACCATTATCATTTATAAACCATTTCTGGCTTCTACAAACCAATACTCCCTCCCTTACACCTCCCCTTCTCTCTTTCTCCCCTCACCAACCATCAACCATCTCGAATCCACACACCCCCCTCCCCTCTCAAAAATCAATCCCACCCTCCTAACTCCATCCAAAAACACAAACAAGCTCGCTCCCACAATTCCACGCCTGTATATTTCTTTCAAGAAAAATACTACTTACTTACTTCCTGCGATCCTAGGAACGAAGTAATATATATTGTATAAATCTGGGATACGTAATAAGTGATTATTATTATGTATATACTGTCTTTTGGGGGATAATAATTCATGATGGATGGGAGAGGTTTTGGATATGTATATTTTGAGAATAGTTGTGGCCTTAGATGTGATATGATATCATGTAGTTTGAATTCTTATCAACTGTTTACTGTATTTACTCATTTTTTGATCTCTATCCATATCCTTATCCCCTCTTCCCACTATCCTCATCCTTATACCTCCAACTATACATTTCCTATTAAGTCCTTCCCACTCGCTCTACAAATACATATTCTCCTCTCCTCATCCTTATACTCTATCCACGACCCTCCACCCACCTGCAATCCAAATCTCTATTCCCACCATATCATTCTATCCCCTCATCATTCTATCCCCTCATCATCGGCCATCACTCCACCACTCCATCACTCCTCCAACTCTTCACTCCTTCCAAACATCTACCACAAACACACAAACAACAATTCCAATTCCAACAAATTCTTTCCCCATCTCATTTACTTACCCCGTCAAAGTTCATCTTCATCCTCAGAATTCACATCTCTATCCCCAGAACTCAAAACTCGGAATCAAGAAAACCCAATATACATACCAACCAACCAAACCAACCAAACCAACCACATCAAACTACCATAAGATCTCGCCTATTCCACTAACCAATCAATACCATTCTTTCATCTCGCATCTTTTATTGCTAGAATAGGGAGTACCTACCTACCTACCTACCTATCCGCCTAGAATCTAAAGCACCTATTTCTCACACTACCACCACTTTCAATACTTTAAAGGTCTTGGAGAAGTTCTCTTCGTTCATTCATTCATTCATGTATTTATATGCATTCATCCAACCATTCATTTTATATAAATAACCACCTTGCCAAACTATTTGATCCTTCAATCTGTCTACCTATTTCCATCCACACCTAAATCGACTTTGATTTCCTCCAAACGATTCCAAATATGTTCATAATAATTCTCGAGCCTATGATCGTCTAACTCATAATAAGGTAAAAACTACACATGTCTCATTCTATTCCATTTTTCAACACCGCTCTCGTCCTTTATATCACTCCAATGAACATCTAAGCCTTCTCATACCCCGCCTCTCTCAAGCCCGTTCCAAGTGCCTCAATAGCCTTCTCTATATCTCCCCTGCCTTCATCCATAACACTAACCCCCATATGTCCCACCCTAACATACTTTGTCGCAATCTCCCTATGCAAGCCTCCTGCAAAAATAACTCCCTTCTTCACCAAATTTGGTAATAACTCTGGGGCCTTAAGACCTTCTGGAAGATAAATAGCCGTCATACCATTTGCCTGATCAGCAGGATTAGATGCCAATTGTTTGAGCCCTAGATCCGCAACTGCCTTTTTGATTTTTTGTGATGTAGCTTTATGTTTGGCGAAACGTTCAGAAAGAGGAATGGAAAGGATTTGAGTAAGAGAAGTGTGTAGAGCGTGGATTAATTGAGGAGATGGAGTGGCGAAATAAGATGGCTTTTTAGCTTCGTAGTTTTGCATTACTATTTTCTATTTAGTATCCCATCAGGAGTGCAAATGTCGAACTTACTTGGCAACCAATTCTTAAATGAAGCAAAATACGATCCTGGAGGAGCCTTCCTGGCTTTAAATGTCTCGATCGCTCTCCCACTGTAGTAGGAAATTGAAAGACCAGCTGGACAACCAATTGCCTTCTGACTCGCTGTAATAACAGCATCCAAACCCCAAGCATCAAATTCAATCTCTTCACACCCCACACTACAAACCCCATCTACCACAACTAGAGTCTCAGGAGAAACCCGATGAACGAGCTCACTCAATTTCTTCAACTCACTAAGAACTCCTGTCGAAGTATCCACATGAGTAACCGTAATCAACTTATACTTTTTCTCCTTCAATGCCTTTTCAATCTCATCCAGTTGAGGTCTTTCCCCAATCTTCGCCTTCAATTGTGTAGGTTTCACTCCATAAGTTTCAAAACAATCCGCGAACGAATCTGCAAAATAGCCAGTATGAAGAACCAATACTTCATCACCTGGTTCTGCCAGATTCGCAGCCACGAGATCCCAACCTAGAGTACCGGAACCAGAAATCACGAGGGGTTGGGAAGAGGGATCGGTAGATTGGAAGAGCTTGCGGAGCATGGAGAGTGTTTCGCCGAATACTGCTACAAAGGGCGCGCTGACGTGACTTTCGCTGTTTCATTTGTAGGTTTGTCAGTTATTTAACCTATTCCAAGCCCCAAATCGACGTAATACTAATAGCAAGTAAATTGCATACCTATAATGGCTCATAGACTGCAAGACGGCATCATCAAACTCAATTGGGCCCGGAATGAGCAAAGTAGGATGAGCTGGTTGATTCGACATTTTGCTATGATTTTCTTGAACTTTAGAAACTATTGTCGTATTACTGAAGCTTCTCGATTGTGTTGTAGATATCGAATCCGTGGAGTTGTCGAGTGAATTGGGATTTATTTGTCGTGCAATAGCAGACAATCTAGCTTGAGGAGCCACGATGTGAGGAATGGCGGGGTAAAACACCCGTCTGAAAGCCAGCGTGGGATCGTTCCGTTCCGTTGTTATCCGATTGGACAACTAATTGAAGCGTGATTAGACCAGAATATATGTTCTTGGTATTGAATGTTTGACTGACTTATGGTGCTACAATCTCTCGGAGTAATGGCAATGAAGAATGACTTGGGGATTTATTTACCAAAAGAAGCGGTGATGGCCGTCAATGGTTGCATAAATACTAACAGTTCGTTTCATAATATTCATAAACTTCATAAAATTGTATACTATTTTACTCCGAAGTCGGGTGTTTCTTCGGGCAGTTTCCTACATTGTACAATAGCGTGAATAAATATTGGGAGCTTGCATAAATTACAATGCATATGTGAGTTCACTACCTACTCACGTTACTCTGTACTAAATTCAATCAATACAAAGGTAGAATAGAATCATTCATTCGCCTTACTAATACCACCCACCCCCTCAACCCCACCCCTTTATAAAATCCCCACATCCAATTCTCTCTTCCCCGCAAAGTTAATAGTCGTCCCATCCCCCCCTCGCATATTAATTCATTCCCCAACATCAAAACCATGGCTCAAACCTAGAACCCAATCCCAGAACTCAAACCCAATTCTCACCTCCAACCAACCAACACCTCTCCACCACTCCCCCAAAACCTCCCAAAACATCCCTATACATCCCCATCTAACCCATCAACCCCCAAACCTCACCATCACCATCACCTTCACCATCCCATCCAATATCCACCCTAAACTCCCACCAAATCCCCAATTACAACACCCTCACCCTCTCCTCCAACTTCCCATTACAAAAATTCATACGCTATGCCATACATACATCCGGTCATATCATCTCATACTCATCCATATCCATATCCATATCAATGCCCAAACCATCTATATAACTTCTCTCAAACATCCCATCACATCACATTATAGATTCATGGGGGCAAGCCCCCAAACCCCCTAGCTCGCTGCGCTCGAAGATTTCTGCTTCAAATCTATGATAGACTGCTATTTAACTAAGATTACATTCTCCCCTCGCATATCTCACCCCTACAAACACCGAACGAAATATCAACTCTCTCTCTCTCTTTTCTTTTCTTTTCTTTCCTCTCTATCTTCTAGACAAATAAACCCTGCCTATGTTCAAAATCGTATCCATCTCCAAATTCTTGACTTCTATGCATTATCAACCCCAAATGAATATTTTCCCTTTCGAGTTCTTGTCGAGAACGTAGGTACAGATGGTACCCCGTAGGTCAAGAGGGGCGGAAGAAGGAAAGGAAAAGCTAAATAGATAACTAAATAGAAAGGAGTATGATAAACACCGCATAGGAAGTTTATTATCGAGTATAAAACTAAAGTTATACTATTTATAGCATTGAAATCTGAATTTGATATTATGCGACTTCAATAGTACACCAATCCATACAAACCTAACCTAATCTACCTGGATGACATAATGTAATCCAAAGTTGTATATTCCACAACTTCACTTGATTCACCAATATTCAGTTTAACATCAAATCAGATAGTTTCATTTAATATTCACTCCTGAAACTCCAAATACTACCATCATACAATAAGAGAAGAGTATTCTGTTTGATATAGCTTTCCCTTCGACCCAAAAGTGGTCATTGCTATGCGCGCTGTGTAGCTTGTGATATAAATGAATATCAAATAAGATAATTCAAGATAGACTCCTTCCAATGCTTTTGTTTTCTTCATACCATGCTGTGCTAATTGTAACATTCGTTCTACCTTCCGATTCCATTCATATCCCTTTCTTTCATGTACTGTTATCATATACCACATCTGTTCGCACATAATTACAGTAGGTAAGATCCCCCAAACATATGCACCATCCCCATTTATACACCTCAATCCCCCAACCATGCCATCTCAATACCCTTTACTTCTTCTTCGTCTGAAAGACTTTCTTAACCTTCGTCCTAAGAGGTTTCGCCGGTCGAGCAGCATGTTTCACCGCTGCTATCTTTTTCGCCTCTTTCGTCGTCCTCTTCCCAATATCCCATCCCCAGCCCCTCAACGTCCTCACAACCTTCGGGGTCACCGCCGCCGTCAACGGCACCCTAACAAAAATAAACGATTTATGAATTGCATAAGCGAGAGCCAATTGAGTACCCAGACTAGCATCTCTTTTATTGCGCTCTTCTGCTTCTTCTACGCCCCATCCTGCCATTTCTACTCCGTCGCCAATTTTGTCGGATCCGGTAATGTCGTGTGAGGCTTTCTGCATGGCCACGCGCCATTCGTGGAAAGTGGTTTTGATTGATTCGGGGATTATGGATTTGATGGAGGAGGTTATTATGTGTTCCCATTCACCTGTGATGATTTGTTAGCTAGCTATTTAAGATTAAATTGTGGAGAATATGAGCTGGAAATACAGCTCCGTGCGGAGTAATCATAAAAGTGTAATGAAAGTGCCATGCATGTTCGACTCCCACAATCCTCCCCCGACTCAGATTTTAATAAGAAAGACATCCCACTTACCAATTCTATCCGTTCCCAACGTTCTGACCAGCAAATAGCAAAATGGAAAATCCGCCGCAGATAAAAAGATATATACTCCCACCACACTCCACCCATATTCCCTACTCAATTTCTTCATTCTCCCTGATAAACTAGTTTCATCTCCCAAATTTTCGGCGTTTGCCTCTCCATTCCTCCTCGGCCTTGAATTATGGAAATATCTATTCGTCCTTGTGCGAAGACGTTGAAACAATGTTTCTGATGACGGTCTCGGATGTGAAGAAAATGTAAAGTTTGTAGTTTGCGGATGAGGTTTAGGGAGAGAATTTCCAATAGTAGTAGTAGATGTCGTTATCGGTCGCTGTGGTAGCTTGCGCAGAATAGTTGATCTTGTGGAAATTGTATTTTGAATTGTAGTTCGAGAAGCTGTAATGAATTGGCGCATTTCCCCAACTCTCAATCCTGATATCGTTGTGCGGAACATATTTGCGCTTGGGTGGATCCTCCTACTACAATGAGAATCGGATGATATGTTATTCTTCCTTCACCCTTGTGCAACTACCATCTAGATTCCGAACTCGTACTCAATCGCGTTCTTTCTCCCTCTTCTGATATTGTCGTAATCCCAAAATGAGGGGTCCCAACAACCGGATTCGTTGACTATGGCTGAAAAATCCGTTCGCAAGTACTGATTCCAGTGTTATTCTCTTCTTGATAAGCTGACAGGTCAATCAATATTCTCAAAGTCTCATCCTTTCCTCAAATCCATCAATCATCATAAAGTCAATCCGCGTGCGCTCTTAAAATCGTACTTCATTTAATTGTTGATATATCCCACCCCTCCGTAGAGTTTTGATGAGGGACTGACTACCTGGTACTAACTAGTACTAGTATATGAAACGGCAAATTCCTTCCACGTTTTTGACAAGAGTAGCTCGCGGTGAGATGTACACGTAATGATGTAAGAGAATTAATTACACGTTACGGTGTTCTAAGAGAACTATTTATGCAGATAACTGGCAGAAATTCGTGTCTTGTGAAAAATGTACATAATGACTTTTACGAATCATATTGATACCCAGCACATAATTATATTATTAGATGTCTAATTTGATATCTTATTCATACTCACGCATGGGAATACCTAGTGGTCATTCTAACCAATAGAGTAGCAGACGCTGTACTGGCTCCCTGTGTCTTTGTAGTCAATGAGCAGGGGATATGACTACAGAGTGTCTGGATTGTCAATTCGCAATATTCGAGCGCAGCGAGCAATGGGATTGGGACCATATCATTCCCTGAAGAGATGAACAGAGAAGGAAAATGGAGAAATCAAAGTGGCAAGGAAAATGTGTTGATAGTCCAGTGCACATTAGAACACTCCTACGCCCACAACGTTAGCTAACAATGGGGTTTTGTCATTTCCATGATTCGAGAGTCGAACTGAGGATTTCCAGATCGAGTTGCAGAATATTGAGTCTGCTGCGTGATCACATGTATACTATACCCGCTAAGCGCAAGAGAACTTGATCATGAGGGGAAATGTTTCTGATATAGGAGATAAGAGGTATAACTGGAAGAGGGAGAATTCACTGAAAGGCATAATTGAAAACTATAGTTTTGGAGGTAATCAAATCAATTCGATTACAAATGTTTAAACAGTCGATATGGACAGTAGAAGCTATATATACAAAGAATTCAACCACTGAGAGCAAGCTCCTTCAGACACCTTCCCCCGCCCCCTTCCATACTATTTTTCCTAACCCCATGCAGCGTTGTCTATCAAGGTGTTAAAGTGTTTAACACGTGACACCAGTTGGGAGACCCTTGCACTTGGTGGAGGTCTTACCACCAGTGATTTCAACATCCCAAGTCCAGCCAGAGCACTTGGCGCAAAGAACGTAGATGTTGGTAGCACCGGATGCAACAGTACCCTTGACGCCGGAGAGAGTGACATCAGTAATGGGAACTCCGGAGGTAGGTGTACCAGTTGGGGAACCGTTCTTGTAATCTTGTTGGATGACAACACCGTAGGAGGTAATGTTGGAGAGAGTGATGTCCTTGTAGGTAACGCCAGAGACGGATCCAGTAGCACCAGAAACGGTCTTGATACGGACACCGTTGGAAGAGTTCTTGACAGTGGAGCATTCAATGACGATGTCGGAAACAGTGTTGTCGGAACGTCCACCGACAGATCCAATGGAGAGGCCGTGTCCACCGTCACAGGTTCCACCGGTGAAGGTGATACCAGTACCAGAGTTGATAGCGAGACAGTCATCTTGGTTCTTGACGTTGGCACCGGAGATGGTGATGTCAGTGGAGGAACCGACATCGAAAGCATCAGTGTTGTGTCCGAGGGATTTACCGGCAGAGTTGTCAATGGTGATGTCGTTGAGTTTAAGACCGGAAGCAGAGTTGATGGAGAAAACTTGGACTGGGGAGTTCAAGATGTTGATACCGTTGATCGTGGATTTACCCTTCAAGGAGTGGGCGTAGAAGAACTTTGGCTTGGTCTTTCCACCGTTGGATCCCTTACCATCCCAGTACTTGGCTCCTTGACCATCGAGCTTGCTGCCAGCAGCACCGGTAACGGTAATATCGGTTCCGGAGACAGAGACGAGAGGACCAGACCATTCTTCGTAACCGAAGGTGGTGGTGCCTTGGAAGATGACCTCGGTGCCAGACTTGAGACCAGTCAAGTCAAGAGTAGTACCGGATGGGACGGCGAGAGAGTTGAGGACGATGGTGGCGCAGGAAGTCTTGGACTTAGCGACGGCAGCGGCACCAGCAGCTCCGTTGAAGGTACAGGCAGTACCACGTTTCTCGACGGCAGCAAGAGCATCGGCTGGGTTTGGTGCGGAAGTTGGTGCTGGAGCTGGAGCGGCAGAAACAATTGCGCCCAGCGCAAGGAGGCTCGAGGCCAAGGAGAGAATTTGAACCATATTGGCTAGTATTGTAAAAGAATGTAAATTTAAAGAGTGAATGTACTAGACAGTATGGAAAGGAAAGTAAGTGATGATGAGATGAGGAAAGAAAAGAAGGTCTTGGAAGCTTCCTTATATATGCAAATACATGATTGAAATTTGGAGAAGAATCAAGGAAGTGGAACTAGGTTGAATCCCGTCACCGGCTGTTGGTGCGAGATGCTAACAGTGGTAAACCTAACCCGCGGTGAGCCAAACTATTTTTCATACTATGGTAAAATTTTATCTCTCAAAAGTCGGATCAATGTCCGTATTCTGATCATAGCAATCCTTGGAACATCATCCGACATAACTTTAGGAGGGAGAGATTGCCCTGTGGAGTATAGAATGTCACCACTTTCTGTCCAATGTCACGTAACGAGGGGGAACGAGAGGCCTAGAAGATGAAACGAAGCAAAAGAAGCTTAGGGCTAGCATAGTGAGCAATCTTGGCTATACCGGCTTGTATAATTAAATTATCCTTCCGAAGTAATTTCGAAGTACGTACCCGTTACTCCATAAATATTGTCATGGTGACTTAACCACAAAATTGATGCGGCGACGTTGTTGGATGTTTCGAGTTGATGATATTTCAACAGCCGATTGATGCACTAGAAATTCGATAGAAGTTTAGAAAGATATTATTGGTCTGGTTAAATACCCCTGAGATTCTGGGCGGTGGTTTTGCGAGGTAGTATCATTCAATATTGTAGGGTTCTCTGCTTTTGAAAGTGTTTGTTAGGGAAAATGTGGATCAATATTTTGCATTAAAGGAGGATGGGATGACCAACTCCTTGATCCCACAAAGTCATTTCTTCCAATGATTGAGATGATAGTGGATTGCTGCATGAATGCAAGTTTCATCACGGAATATTCTCTCCACCAGCTAGCTCTGTTTTGCTAATAAATCAGCCACAGTATCTACTCTTCGCCAACTGCCCGAGATCCCTACACTAAGATCTAAGTTACCATTAGCGAAAGGAGTAAAATACAGTACAGTATTCTGAACTCGGTCACCGGAGGTTATTGTTATTTGTTGTTGTATACGCATTTAGTAACTTACATCTTACCAAAGTTTGAGCACTATGTGATGATGAATGAAATAGTATCAAACTTGAAAGGAAAACATAACATCACAACAAGCCTTGCCCCCATCTTCAAGACGCCAAGGTCCTCTTCTTGGCCTGCCAAGCCAGATCTTTTCTGTACGCTATCAGAAGCAATACAAGAAACACAATATCATAAAAGATGCATTATTCGTACTTAGTACTCCCCTTATGTTTCTTTACATCTACATGCAATACCAAGACTGCCCCATCACTACCGGCAGCTGATTTAAACTCTGTCGTTGCTTATTTACCGCCTCCAGGGGATATATAAATCGATCGGCTGCACGATACCCCTATTGGGATCGCACAAGCTTTTGCCAAGTCAGTGATTGCAAGCAACGAAAAGGTAATCTGTATCTGCATCATTACTCAATTCTTACTTTGCGGTCCGCGACGGAAGCATAAGTAAGCTACGAAAGTATAACATGACGAGGCGAGAATATACATCGTAGATTGCTTGTAAATGATCTCGTATCTCGCAACACACATCCCTATCGGTAATTAAGTGGAGAGTGGCTAGAGAGTGGATCGGCTGGGTATAATTATGGAACGACTAGAAATCTTTTAGAGCCTCGGCTCGGCTCATCTATATTATATGTAGGAGATAGTTATTAAATTCAATGCTCTTTTGTTTATGACGTCCCGCCTTTGTATATTGCTTCTTTATTATTCCCCTTGTAATTGTTACATCAATCGAGCCATGTCTTAATGTATTGAATAGGAGATATTCATTGGCGACCTTATATTTCATTCCAGATCATTTATTATCCGTCTTATCACATATCTTTCATTGTACTTTGGAAAAATCTAGATGTGCTAAATAGGTTAGTCTGTCCGTGCATCAATCCAATCTCATTGGCCTACTTCACTCACTCGCCCCCCTGAATCCAGGGACCAGGGGATCAGGAATCGTCTAGACTCTACTGGTATTTCCATCGGAGAATGCTGTTTCATGGTCCTAGGTTTTCGGTCAAGAAGGGCTTTTGAGAAGGGTAGCTTGTTTCGTTGATCATTCAATCAAGCTACCAAGCGCAAAGGCTTTAATTTACTCCATTCATTGTTTGTCTTTATCTGATGAAAATGTCCAGAAATAACTCGACAAGCAAAGTAGATGTGACGAATTGACTAGATTTGCTAAAGTTATGTTTTATCGTCAAAATCTATTTCTTCATCAACATGAGCTTCCTCTGCTTGCTGTGTATGGATGGAATGAACACAAGCTTTTTGGCTGAGCATTCTATGCAATGTACATCTTGCGAGATGCCATGTATAGAGGGCGGTTATCCGAGCCTCATTGAGCGATCTCATCCCATCGATGCAGGGAAGCGTCAGGGTATTTATATGCGCGGCCGTGGGGTTAGTAGCTCCTGACATTATGGACGAAACATTATTCACGGAATTCGTTCAAAAGTTGTCTATCGGGAATGTTCCATATCTCCCTCTTCCCAGCGTTTAATTTGGATTCTTCCACGAAGAGTTGCTTCCCTCGAGTGCTTACGAAGGCATTTATGATTGCCCTATGTTAAATAGTCCGTCTTGGCCTTTGGATGTCTGTTCACTCCAACCCACTCTATTCTATCATTCATCCGTATCTTCACTCTAGCTAGAATTTAATTGCCAAAATGCGTGTCCTTCTGACCCTCAGTTCTTTCATTGCTGCTGTGCTGGCCACTGCTCGTACAACCGCTCCATCTGGTGCTATTACGGCTGGGTCCGGAGGAAAATACTCTACCGTATGTTGCTTGGAAAGTATCCACATCAATTGGCTTTTTGCTAATCAAACAAATAGTTCCAAAAAGCCGTCAATGCTCTTAGCACCACCACTACCTCCGCCCAAGTCATTTTCCTCTACTCCGGAACTTACTCTGAACAAGTTACCATCCCCTCCTTGAAGGGAAAGCTCACCGTCTATGGATACACTAAGAACACTGCCAATTACGATGACAATGTTGTCAACATCGTACACAGCTCCTCCCTCTTGAGCGGAGCTGCTTCCGATGAAGAGACCGGAACTGTCATTAACTTGTCAGCCAACACCGCTTTCTACAACATCAACATCAAGAACACCTACGGCAAGGGTTCGCAAGCCATTGCTTTGGCCGCCTACAACACCGAGCAAGGATACTACGGTGTTGGTCTTTACGGATACCAAGACACCCTCTTGACACAAACTGGTAACCAAGTCTATGCTAAGTGCTACATTGAAGGAGCCGTTGACTGGATCTTCGGCCAACACTCTGTTGCCTGGATCGATGGATCTACCATTGCTGCCTCTGCTGGTGGCGGATCTATCACTGCCAACGGACGTGCGACTTCCTCGGACCCATCTTTCTACGTTATCAACAAGTGCACCATTACCAGTAGTTCCTCCTCTTCTGCCGGTTCTAAATCCGTGTACCTCGGTCGTCCATGGACTAAGTATGCGCGTGTTGCATACCAGGAAACTTCCATGAGTAGCATTATCAAGAGTGCCGGATGGTCCGCATGGTCCAGCAGCGATCCCAGGACCGATAACGTTCTCTTTGAGGAGTATGGTAACACTGGTACTGGTGCTTCGGGTACTCGTGCTAGCTTTTCAAAGAAGTACACTACTGCCTACACCATCTCGGGTGTTTTGGGAAGTTCCTATTCTTCTTGGGTTGATACTAGTTACCTTTCTTAATGGGGTATAAGTATGACTTGTGAGGGTATGAGTTGGGGATGAGGAATGGGGAATGAAGGGTGCAGTTATCTTCTGATGAAATGCTTTAAATTGTATATAGCTATTCGAAGCCTATAGTGCCTCATGTGTATAAATATTACGGTTTTTGCCGCAACTATATTTTTATCTTTTTGTATTGTGAATCTGTGATGAGTTGAAGTTTAGTCGTCTTGATATCATCCATCTTATGCTTCCTGTTAGTAAACTTCAATTCTATACAACCTCGCCTCTATCTCCGTATCATATCAATCCCAAAGCTCAATCACTCCTTCACTCCTAACATCATTCCAATCAATCATTCTTCAAAATTCCCGCATACATTATCACCGCAATAACAAACCTCCACCCCCATCCTAATTCCAATTCATGATCTTCTCAAACCCCTCATATTATTCTCATCCGTCTTTCTAACTTTTCAGTATCGTCACAATTCGAACGACGAAGGATCTGAAATCAAATCAAATGAAAACAACTACGAAGCTGAATATTTGACATTTGCATCTTCATTCTCGTTTTCATTTTGATATAACGTTATTAATCATTCCGTTGCTTTAGAGGCAGTTAGAATATGTATTCGCAAGTAGATGTATATAGAGTACATAGGGTATAGAAGAGATGAGAAAGAATAGTATTCTGATTAGAAGGAGTTCTGTGTTCATCTCTTACTATTATATATATAATACCTAATTACATTTCCTATCTAGTAATATCGAATAGAATAGGCTTATTTAATTATTAATATTCTTCCCTAGCTTAATCTTACTCCTCTACTCCTCTCCTTCAACTCCAACCCCAAGCATCACAATACAACAGTACAAAAAAGCACCTCCATATAAATACATCACTCTCTCAAATAATCTTCTCACTCCCACTCCCACTCCCATCTTCTCCTCTCTTCTCCTCTTCTTCTCCTTCTCTCCTATCCATAAATCCACAATCAAGGAAAAATATCATCTCATTATTTTCCAATTTCCAATTTTATAATCTTTGTAATCTTACTACATATATCTCTAAGAATCAATATACCTCTCTAAAGAGAATAAATCTAATCATATAAACTTTTTGAGTTAATATTATAGTTGTCAGGGTACAGGTAAAGACTTATATTATACCATAAGAATAGAAGAGCTATAAAAGAAAGAGATCCTACTTATAGGAAATAGGACACATTAGTAGTTTATACCTAAAGCACAAAGGCAACTATAGAATATATAGTTGGTGCTATAACAATAGTATTATTCTACAGCTTATTTACTTATTTATTTATTTATTTATTTATTTATTTATTTATTTATTTATTTATTTATTTA
>JBBMOJ010000117.1:0-97401 GCA_038090695.1 Sclerotinia spermophila
ACCTGGTAAGGCTACTGCTTACCTAACCTGTTGCGGTGCGGGTACCTCCGTAACAATAGTATATATTATAACAACTTGTTTTATATATAAGTATTGCAATTTCCAACAACTTCTTTAATTATTGTTCTTATTTATAGGAAGTAACTGATTTACTATATTCTTATAAATATCCTTGTAATTCCTTGATATCTATATGCCAGCAATCTATATTGTTCTGTTATGAATTCCTTAATCATTTGATTCGGAATATATACTTTCCTATAAAAGTATATAGTTTTGTTTTCTATTATGAATCCTAATTCTATTGTTTTATATATATATATAATTATAGTATCCTTATTGTAATATAATTAGATCTTGATTCTGAGATGGTTGTCTTTTAATATATATATAGCTGCGAGCTGTGGTGTATTGTAAACTAGTGATTCGCTTTCTTTCTTAAATATAGTATATAATTTATACAACTTATTCTCTTGATATTCTAGTTTTCGGTTAAGAGTATTGGCTTTAGTGTTTTCTAATCCTTTGATATATAAAATCTTAAAATTGTAATTGATTATAGTCTTTAACTATCTGATCTATCATTTATTTAATTACTTCGTTATAATAAAATAAACCAAGTTCTTATAATCTATATATACTTGTATTATATATTTTGATCCTTTCAAATAAACTTGTTATTCTTTAAATATATTGATTATCACTAATAATTCTTTATTATATATTTTATAGTTCAATTCGGCTAGTAATAGTTTTTGAGAATAGAATATAATTGGTTACTATTTCTTATTTTAATCTAATTGGCTCAAAACTACTTCTATAGCGAAATCAAAGGAGTCAATCTTTATTATGATTTACTTTTCTGAATTAAATATCAGTAGTATTAATTCTTCGGCTATTATTTGTTTGAATATCTCAAATAACTTCTATACTTTGGTAGTCTATTCGAAACTTCTTTAATCTTTTTTGGTTAAATTGATTAAAGGTATTGTAATCTCTAAATAACCTTTAATAAATCTTCTATAGAAGTTAACAAATCCTAGAAAGGATTATACTTCCTTGATTATAATCAGCTACTTCTATTCGAATACTACCTTAACCTTGTCTTTACTTATCTTGAGCTTTTGGTTTGATACAATGAACCCTAAGAATTCCATTTCCTTAATATAGAATTCGTATTTGCTTGGTTTATATAGCAAATCTACCTTGGCTAAGCTTTCAAGGATACTATTGACGTTTTTGATATATTGGGTTTCATTATTTGAGTATACTAGGATATCGTCCAAATAGTATATATAATAAGTATTTAGATATTATAATAATATATTATTTATAAGCCTTATAAAAGTAGCTGGTGCATTAATTAGCCCGAACAGTATAACTTGGTATTCGTATAACCTATATCTGGTTTTGAAAACGGTTTTCTATTCCTTGCCTTCCTTTATTCTGATTAAATAGTACCCATTTCATAGATCCATTTTAATGAATATCATTGCTCTATCTAATCGATCTCTTAATTCTGTAATTAATGGAAGTGGATATTAATCCTTTTTGATAAGTATATTGAGCTTTCTATAGTCTATAATTAGTCTCTTAGTACTATCCTTTTTGAGTACCTATATAATTGGACTTATTACTTGGGATATAGATTCCCTAATCTATTCTTTAGCTAAATTATTGTTGATATATTCCCTAAATATCTTTAGTTTATTAGCTGATATTAAATAAATTGGGATATGTATAGGTATCTTGCCTTCCTCTAATATTATCTTATGATCCTATAGCTTATATTCTGATAAAGCCTTATAGATCCCTGGTTCCTTAAATATATATTCGTATTTCTTATACTATTCTGGTATTATAGGTTTCTTTTTTACCTTGATTACAATTTCCTATTGTACTATCGGCTTCTGTATTTGTAGAGGAGATATACTAGCCTTTGTTCTTAATGAAGAACCCTAGATTAAGTATCCTATATTACTAGTATTGTTTATATTCAACTCTTCTTAGTGTATATTATATCTCATAAACACCTCTAGCGTATCTCTTTGACTATATTTGTATTAATCAAATATCATAACTCCCTATAACCAATCTATTTTCGGGTTATATATCTTTAACTATAGTATCCCTAAAATGATCTATTATTAGTTTAATAATATAATATCAAACTATATAACCTCCGAATATTAGGTTATATTTATTTATACTGATTATATCTCCTATAAAACACTTCCATCCAATCCTACTAGCTAGCTATCAACTAATTATAATTGATAAGGGTTTTGTTTCTTTTAGAATAGGATTCTTAAGTACTTTGTAGCTTCTAATATAATAAAATTTCCTATAGCCCCTGAATCTATTATGGCTTATTATAATTGTTTATTTATTTTGACCTTATAATATATTTGATCTGCTTATCCTATAGTATTTAGCTATAATGTAATTTGCTTATTCTCACTATCCTGGATAATCTTATTAGCAAATGTTATATATCGTAGTTCTTCTTTATCTAAATAAACAATACTTATCCCTGATCTAGTTTTATTATTAAATAAGTCTTTCTATAGGGTATATTGATAGTTCCCTTGGGTGACTTTTATTACTATATTTATAATTAGTAGTAGTAATATAGCCTAAACCTGGACCTAGTGTTCTTTTCCCACTTTTCTATATAAAAATAGAACCTGATTTTCATTTCTTTCAGAGGTATAGTAATAAAACACTTCCTATAGCTCTCCTTGGTCTAGTTATTAGAGGTGTTCTCCATTGATTCTTTTTACAAAGGATATATTTATAATGATTCCGAACTATAGAATTCAATACTGATCAATATATCGAACCTTGTAAGATTTACTCTTTTCAGTATCTGTTACACTGAGATCCTTATTAATAGTTCCTTCGTCTATATCCTCAAATTTCCAGATGTAATAGTTCTATTGGTCAATTTCTCAGATGGATTATAACTCTCCTAACTACAGGTCTTTGTTTACCCATAAGAGATATTCGATCTCTTCTTCTTCGAGCTCTTCTTTATAAGCTAATGGAGATATAACTAGCTCTGCTATGCTAATAGTATATAATTGTGATATAAAGGTGGTATTAAATTGGCTTTTACCGAACCTATTTTTAAAATTGCCTTTCTTACCCTTTATTTTCTTATTTCGATATTCTATTGTTTAATACCCTGCTTTTCCATATTCAAAGTATAAGTTATTTTCTCGTTTTCGTTTCTTTTCCAAATCATCATTCCTATTTTTGTAATATATAATATTAAGTTCTATAGGATCTCTATATCTCTATAAATTATAATATAATCTTCCCTTATTTTTATAATAATACCCTTACTTTTGATTTTCCTAGGGTTTATATAATCTTTAACTTTATTAATATCTATAAAAACAATCATCTAATTTAATAAAATCCTAGATTAGATTATTCAAATCTATACTCTCAACAGATCTTTCTAATTCCAATCTAACTTCTAATTTAAACCCTTTATAATAATGATTTATAATAACTATATCATCTTATTTAATTATTCCTACATATCTTCGGAATTCTATAATATACTTTAATACTAATCCTATCTATTTAAGATTGAAGATTTTATCTTCTATTACCTTTAACTTATTAAAATTCCTAAAGATCTATAAATCTTTGTTTTAAATCCCTCAAAACTATTAAAGATTATTCGAATAGGTTATATATAATCTTGATCGTTATACTCGAAATAGTCTTATAAATATAATTAAATCCATTTGCTTACTTCTCCTCTAAGATAGGATACAACCTATATACTCTTAGATTCTATAGCTATAAACTTATCCTTATTGAATTGGAAATAGATTTCTAATTATAAAAGGAAAGTATCGAATTCCTATCGATTACCTTAATACTTGTTTGGTAAAACGATTTTAAGGGTTTTATTGATAGTAATCTCCTTTGGAGTATTAGCTATTTTGATATCGTTGATATCTACTACTAGTGTAGACTGACCTGTAGCGATATTTCTGGATACTATATTTAGCAATAGTTTATCGAATCAATATTTAAAATAGAAAGAATACTCAAAGTGTTACAGAAACTGCCTTTAGGGTTATATAGAAGTATTTAGAGATCTCTCGAGATAGTTTAGATTAGACTTCAAATAGAAATTCGATAAGGTTTATAACTAGTTACAAATCCCATAATTATAATATAAAACTAATAATTGTTTTTGAATATAAAGCTTTATATTATAATAAAACTCATTCTGTTATATAGACCTTCGTTCTATATTGTCCTACTGCTTCCCACTATATCCCACTACTTGCTATCTAATGGGAATCGGTAGGATACCTTTGGTCAGGTGATATTTGCTTCCTCAGGTCATGTGACGACCCGTCGTAACACAAGGTAATATTCGAATGGAAGTAGTCTACTACAATTCAAAAAAGTATAATCTTTTTTAGGATTCGTTAACTTCTATTGAAGATTTATTAAAGGTTATTTAGGAATTATAATACCTTTAACTAATTTAATTAAAAAAGAGTAAAATATATTCAAATGGATTACTAAAGTATAGGAGTCCTTTGAAGTATTTAAATAGATAGTAGTTGGAGAACTAATACTATTAATATTTGATCTAGAAAAGCAAATCATAATAGAAATAGACTCTTCAGATTTCGTTATAGGAATAGTTTTAAGCTAATTAGATTAGAATAAGAAATATCAATCAATTATATTCTATTCTCGAAAGCTATTACTAGCTGAATTAAACTATAAAATATATAATAAAGAATTATTAGTAATAATCGATATATTTAAAGAATAGTGAGTTTATTTGGAAGGATCAAAATATATAATATAGGTATATATAGATTATAAGAATTTGGTTTACTTCACTATAACGAAGTAGTTAAATAGATAATAGGTTAGATGGTTGGAAACTATAGTTAATTACAATTTTAAGATTTTATATATCAAAGGATCAAAAAACGCTAAAGCCGATGTTCTTAACTGAAAACCGGAATATCAGGAAAACAAATCATATGAATCATATACTATATTCAAATAGGAAAGCGAATCACTAATCTATAATACACTGTAGTTTACAGCTACTCATATTTTAGAAGATAATTATCTAAAGAACAAAATCCAATTATATTACAAAGGTAATACTACTATAGTCCAAATGATTATGATTTGGCAGCTGTTACTAATCCGTTGTAACACCCGTTTATTATATACTCAAAATTAAAACTATTCAGAACTTTTATAACTTTTATATTTTTAATTCAATTTGAATAGTTTTAATATAATTGAAAAACTAAAAATTAGAAATATTGAAATTATTAAAATTGAAATATAAGAATATAACTCTAACTTATAAATTCGAAATTGAAGATTTTGAGATTAATTAGATTTTAATTCCTATATTTTAATTACTATAAATTCTATATAAATCTATACCGAATTCTATTAATTCGAATATATTAAATATAAAATTGAAAAAAAAGATAAATGGTATTTATAATTTATATATATTTATTATACAAAAATCAAACAAAATATAAGGTTTTTAATCTTCAATATTCTTATTCTTTATTAGAAAAGATCGATAAAGTATAATAGGGATTATTAACGAAAATCTCTATTATACATATACTTTAGCTATTTAATTTATAAAACTAAGACTCTAATACTTATAGTCAATTATTGATTAATAGGGATAGCTTTTTCTATCCCTATAGCTAACTATAACTGCGGGTATTTGTAGCCAGCTGTACTATTCAAGCTACCCGTTGCGACCACTACTTCCATCTCGTCTATCAAATCGTGGGATTTTCCTACCTCAAAATTTTTATCGGTATTTTGTATTTTGGAAATCTTTTGATTCTAGTATTTCTCCTCCCGAAATTAGCAGATAAACATGCTCATGGAATTGGACCGCGATCCGCTGTCATTGGCACGACCGTGACTTGTATTTCTTGGGCAGTCACACTCGTCTCATGCATAGTATTCGCTTTCTATCTCGATAATTCTACAAGAAGACTTAAATCTCGAGCTCTTCGCATTTTCAAAATATACTTCTCGGTTCTGGTCCCAATTCGTCTCGTCAGCTCGATAGTATGGCCCTGCTTACTGTCATTTATCGAACATAATGTGTACCAGGTCTTCTTTTCTTTGGCTGTTCTGGTTGATCTGATCTTGATGATCTCATTATTAGTTTGTGTGAAAGTCACGCCTTGGACTTTGATCGATCGATTGGAAAATATACCTCTGTTTAAGAAGAGGAATGGTCAAACTACGCTACAAATTGAAGGCTGCATTTCCGCAGCAAAGGCGGAGAATGTGGTTGAGACTCGTAGGCGGCAATACGGACCAGCTCTGGAGCGTTTGATGAAGTATGATACAGAAGCTCAACAGTTTCTTCCGAATGATTCAGAGCGCCCAAGGATTGTCTATGCTCCCCAAGAAAAGATTTCGTCGAGTAAATCAAAAAGGAATCGGACACTTGAGCTCACGGACGAGGAGTACCAGGAAAGGGACCTATATCCAGGATTTATTCGATGCTCGTGCTGCATAGACTATCAAACAATATGTCTAGATATGGATTCAGAAAAGTGGCAATTAAGACGAACGAGCTTCTTAAACAAAAAACCTATTGGCGCGATTTTTGACTTCGTGCCCCCAGAGAAAGACTTCAACATCGCTCACCAAGTCTGTCAACTGTGTGAGCGCATGTGTTACCAGATAACTAGTCACCGGGATCGTGTTCATAAGAGTAAAAGAAAGTTACTCTATCCAATGGATGATTTTTGTAGTCTAAGACATTACGACAAGCCGACTTTGTTACAGCGCTCAAGCGTCAATTGCCATCTCTGCGCGCTAATATGGGGTTGCTTGAATATAGATCAGCAGGCGGCACTGATTCATGGAGACAATAAGCTACTGGAAACTTTGAGCTCGGGGTCATCATTTGATCAACAAAAGACAATCGCAAACCGCCGCTGTATGAGGCTTGTAATCTTTGACAATTTGTTTGTGCCGCATTTTGGGGGCTTCAAACGACCTCGACGATGGGAATCACTCATGACTAGATTTAGTGAGATGAGAACAAGTGTTGGGAGCGAATTTGCTAGTCCTTTGAACCTAGCAACTCCCATCTACACTCGTTAGTACATTGTGGTGCTCTTAAGTTACTGATTTTTGTGTGCAGATAGAGACGGGCCTGTCTGTATCCCCGCATCAAACAGTACTGGTTCCAAAACTGCCATCTGCTTGATAGCTCAGATTTTGGGAGATCGGAAAACTGACACATTAGATGTCCCTACAAGATTACTCGACGTACGTGATTTTCTTTTCGGCAAGACTCGGATTTGTTCAATGGAAAGTGTTTCAAATAAGCAAGATGTAAAATACATTGCTCTGAGTCATTGCTGGGGTAACGTAAAGATCCCAAGGCTTATGCTCAATAATTTAGATGAATACACCAATTCCATCGAGATCAACCAACTGCCACAGACTTTTCGGGAAGCTATTGAAGTTACTTATAATTTAGGTATTCCTTACTTGTGGATTGATTCATTATGCATCATCCAAGATTCGCTGGGAGACTGGAGTCGTGAGGCTGCTCGCATGGCCAACATATATAGGGACGCAATTTGTACGATAGCTGCTGTTGCTGCTTTAGACGGTCACGGGGGTCTTTTCCGACCTCAAAAACTATGGGAATCAAGTCCGTGTTTGGTAGGCCTTGAAGAAAAATATAGGGAAGAGCCACTCTATGTTGTACCATGTGCTCGATCGGAAGATAACATATTGAAAGCTGATCCAGAGTTGTCCAAATGGAACTCTCGAGGCTGGTGTCTTCAAGAACGTACGTAAATCTTCTAACATTCATTTAGAGCCCAAGGTCATATATGGACAGGATACCTTTCTTCGAAAACCATATTTTTTTGTGAGTCCCAGATCTTTTTCGGACTCGGTAATCAGCTGGCGTTGAAATCTGCTGGAAGAAACAATGAGAATACATATCAGTCTACATTCGTTAGACATGGAAAAGGATTACAATCGATGGAGTCGGCTCAAGATCTGCGCTCACGATTCATTGATGATGAAGCTTCCGTATCGGAGCCACATGTTGAATCTGGACGAAGAGCTATACATAATGATGATGATCTTGAACCAGCACTGGACTTTGCACATGAGCAAAGACCCTTGGAAACTACCAATGAAGATTACATTATCAAAGGCCAACTGCAGACGCAAAAGATATGGGATGACAATTTTACCACCGATCTCAACTTAAAGGGTGGCGATCTAAATAGAGCAGATTTTGTTCAGCAGACACTAGGTGCAAATATAAGCCCTGATGGACACAGCATCTGGTGGGCTGCAGTAAACGAATACACTTTCAGAGATCTCACTCAATCATCTGATAAGCTGCCAGCTATAACTGGTCTGGCCAATAGTCTATCAGACCAATATCCAAGCTTAAGAAAGAACATCTTTGGTATCTGGACAAATAAATTGATCACCGGCCTACTGTGGTATGTTGATCTAGGTGCAAAATACACAAGGCCGGATGGATAACGCGCACCAACCTGGTCTTGGGCTTCAGTAGACGGAGTAATCTCAAACTACTCTCTCGATCTTGACGAAAACAGAACCGGACTTCAGATTTTAAATGTTCAAAAACTGGATCCACAATCCCCCGAACATTCCTCAATTACTCTGCGCGGCCTCATGACAGCCGCATCTACCATAACGCAGAAACGGTATTACGTCGCACGCAGTCTTGTCCGACACCATTACCGAGAACTCGAAGATCAATCCGCTCTTTCGGATTTCTTTTCTCCGGTCTCAACGGTGCCGGAAGTAGGTCCTCTATGTCATGCGCTTCTGCACCCGCGATCAGGCGAACGTATTGGATGGCTTTTACCCGATATTAGCGAAGAGATTCCATCCGAAGTCTTTTGTTTGAGAATACAAGTTTATCCCCGTGATAGACAGGATCCGCAGAAAACGTGGGCAATCCGAGGGTTAGTTCTTGTTGTTGCCGAGAAGCCGGTTCGTGTTCAAGATGGCTCGAGTTATCTCGTGCAGAATGATGATGTACGTTATAAGCGTGTTGGATACTTTGAACTCGATGTGGCGTTTAGGGGAACGAGCGTGGGATCGACGCAAGGGGATACACATACGTATTTTACGAGGATGGGTATTCAGACGATAGAAACTAGAAATGAATTTGCGGTTATGAATGAACCGGTGTTGGATCCGAAGGGGGTTTTTGGGGATGTGGAGATGCGGAGTGTGACGATTGTTTGATTGATGATGTTTGGAGAATGTTTTGGGGGGGGAGCTGGGGGTTATAGACGATGTAAAAGTTATAGATTATTTTAAGTTCATGAAGGATTTGATGTATGAAAATGGAAATGGATATGATTTGATATTTTCGAACGAATATGAGATTACAATTCGTCGAATCTGAGCACTATAATCAATGAATCGCGCTATCCAACACATTCATTCCCTCAAAAATAACATCGACCTCTCAAAATAGGCTGACATGATCCTACTATCTATCGCATTTCGTTCTTCTCATCGCGCTATAAATACTCTCACATGAATCCCGGATTTGCATATCAAATCGATAGCTCGGGTGAATAGTATTGTAATGAAATAAGAAATCTGTGATTAGTTCGTCTAGTTTCTAATTGCCCGTGTTGATTCATGGGTTGTTTGTATGTATGTGTTGAAAGTATAGTAGTGACTTGAGCATAATGATGGTATGGGGGTTATTGTTTTTTTGGGGGGGGGGTTTCAGTGGTATATGTATGTGGATGTGTAGTTCGATTGTTGATTAACGCGGTTTTGTTTTTCTAGTAGGTTTGAGTGTAGATAGGGAATAGGGAATAGATGTTTGTTATAGAGGTTCCCAAAAGAAGGAGGGGAGGGAGGGGTGTTTGGGGCATAGATTTCTCAATTGTCAGGATAACCCGAATGCTGATCTTGTGTTTTTGATTTTTATATATGGTTGGTAGACTGGTATATAATCGGGGTCCCTTCGAGACCAAATTTAAGAGATTCGTAGTAGACTTTTTGTTCGTAAGCACCTGGTGTCTTAAGAAAGGATGTCTATCAACTCTAGGTTGGTTTTAGCCTGGGGTATATCCAAATTAAGCCCTGGATATTACCTGTGCTATGAACCCGGACATCAACCCAAATTGGTGAGTTCCCGTGTTTGTTGCACATCTCAAAAAACAAGATTATCGCTATCATTTCCAAATTAAGTATATCCGTAAAAGCTTGATATAATATCCCTTTTCATATTGTCTTCCTAACATCTTTCAAATGGGCAATAGGGCATGCATAAATTTAGATGTGCAACAATTTGTCGTTCTAGTATGATTTGACCAATCTTGTCATCTTGTTCGTCATCTTGTTCTCAGTAAAAAGACTTGGTGTTCGGTTTGGACAGCCCTAAATACGAGGTCACGCCGTACAATGACCGGGTCGGAACTGTCCCCATAAAGAGGATGGTAACACGACATAGCCTTAACCTTATTCGGCTGTTGTCCAATAAATCAGAAACACAGCCAAGTGTCTAAATAATGCCCTCTTCTTACGATATGCAACAAAACCCTAAATACTAACCCAAATCACCTGTCGATAAACATATCGCATGCGTTCAATGGTCATGTTTCTCACGTGTGCTGACATTACTCGGCTAAGTTAGCGGCCATGTCATGGTGGGTGTGGCCCAAAAGTGGAGGTGCAACATTCACTTTATTTATATTGGAATCTCACAGAGTCGCAGTAAATCTCAGCCACCATATCACCAAAAGTCTTCTTATGAGATATGAACATTCACTTATATTCCTCGTGGCTCGGTTTGTTGATTTTTGGTTCGTATGGCTATGTTTTGATAGTTTGGCTATATATGATGTGTGGGTGTTTCTTCTTGTTTTTCTTTTTTACGTTCTTGTTCTGTTTTTATATGACATCGCCGAGCTTACATGACAACATCCTTTGCAGTGCAATGAGCTAGATGAGCTGAGTTTCTTACCTGAGTTTGGTATTCAGTGCAAGAGTTCTTGGCTACAATTAAAAGTCTTCCAAGTTTACTCATCCTCAGCTTGAGAAGAAAGGGAAGCTTTTCTCATCTTATCTAAGTTCTATTTCGAACTTGTCGGTACTTTTTTATTAGAAGTAACTTCGATTTCTATCTTTCTACCCTTTGTCATTTCTTCCCTATTTGTCGGTTTTGCAATATTTTAATTGCAATCATTCTTGTCTCATACTCTCTCTGATCTATCCAAAATCCTATATTCAGGATTGTTGCATGTCGAACATCAACATGACAGACTTCAATTACCCCGGGATCGATCTCAGTGATCCTTTTCTTCCGTCTCCAGGTTCAATATCTGTTTATAGTCCCTTCGAATACAGTACTCCGAAACTTGCCGTTAAACCACCTCATGACTACGGTACATTTGAATATCCTCTCACGCCTGAGGACGAAAGACTTAATCCTATTTTGTTACCTTTACGATCTCGATATTGCTCTTCGAATGCACCTCCATCTCTTACTTTCTCTCGTTCTTCTAGTGTTTCGTCGAAAGCCTCTTTCTCCTCGTCTACATCTAATATCATATCGAATCGGCTATCGAATACAAAATGGGTACCTCCTACCTCGTTTCCTCACTTCGTGTCATTTCCGCAAGATATTCAGAGAACTATTTGGACGCATACATTACCCAAACCGCAAATTCTTGAAATATATCAATACAAAAAATCTACACCTCGATCATCCTCAACCTTCCCAACTACAACGCAACAGGATGAAGAGCCCATCCCATCTTTCACTACCCACAATCCTGTTCCAATTGCTCTCCATATAAACCGTCTCTCTCGTCGCCTCGCTCTCTCCGTTCTAACCCACCTATCCTTCGCTCAACCTTATTATCTCCCTTCAAATCCATACGCTTACATAAACTACATTCACGACACCATGTTCCTCTCTTCTCGTACTCTCTACCCCGATCTTGGAAATCACATCTTGTATTCGAGGAATTTACACAAGATTCGGTATTTGGCCCTGGAGTTTGAAGTATGGTGTGAATTACTTGGGGATAATCATTTCGTTAATGCACTTTTGGAGATGGAGGGATTGGTGAGCATTGAGATTATCTTCGAGAGACAGCCGAGATCGATTTCTTCTTGTTCTACTTTTTCATCCAACAACGAATCATCAACACTATCGAGACAACCCAAAGACTCGTTAATGAACTGGGGAATCAGAAAGAGCGCTCAAGTTGCTTTCAAGTTTAAAGAACCAACACGAAATGAAGATAGAAATTTGAGAGATATCTTCGAGAGGGAATGCGAGAAGAAATGGTTGTGGGGAAGAGTGGGTGGATGGGAAGATGTAACGGAAAAGTTGAGTTTCAGATGGAAAGAAGAGGAGAGTGGAAACATAATCTCGAGTAGCTTTCACAGAGATATGAATGAGAATGAAAACGGTTACACACGTCCACATTCCAGACCGAGAGCCAAGGGTAATATCCCAATTGGATATTCCGAACTCAACTCTGAGATGAGATATACGGGAAATCGACAGGAGGAATCAGACCACGGATTGGAAAGATTACTACATAGTGTGGATGATGTCATCATGGATTACGGATATGTATCGCAAGGACGAGGCAGATGGGTTGATGGCAAGGACACATATGCGCACGAAGAAGATGCATATAGTGAGAGTGAGTATTCACAGTGTTCTGCGAGTTTCGAAGATGATTCTGATTTGGAGGGGTGGGTTTGATGGTTCTTATTCTATTTTTGGGAAATTGGTGTGGTGGCGAGGAAGAAGGTTCCTAGCAGTGGTTCTTTTTGGGAAAGGGTGGAGTTGGTAATTGGTTATTCAACATAGGATAGGGGCATTGGTTCACTAGCTTTGATACCATTTTGTGAGAAGATTATTTGGCGGATGGGTTTCAGGGCAATGAGGCATACATAGACCAATGTGCCATTGATCGGGTGTCGGGCGTTGAATCTCTTTCTAATTTTTCATTTACATCTGTATCAAGTATTGGCATTTTGCAATCACAACGTCAATCTACATAATATTTGAGATTTAGATGTCCTTGCTCGTTATAAATTGTGAAACTGGTTTATTGATATTGCAAGGTAACTTATCTATACATTTAAAGTGTTTCAATCCGGATTGGTGCTCGAATTATGTATAGACGAAAGGTGCGTGACTGAGAAAGACAACAGTCATTTTATAAATTGGGATGTCAATACGCTTTCAATTAGTCGTTTTTGAACGAATCAACTAGCCAGAAGAAAAAAACCATAGGTTAATTAGTGTCTTGGGAGATTTAACTTAGAAACCAACCAGTTTTTTATTCAAAGAAAATGATCATTTAAAATGTATGAAATTTTATATTAGAATCTGGAGGTGGTATTGTGATATTAGGCAATCGCTTGTGCTAGCCGTTCGCTTTATTATCTACCTACTTAGGGTTAGTGTGAATAGAAAGCAGCATCCGGATGTCTCATTCCGGATGGAAGGGTAACTCGGGGGAATGGGTATTCGACCCGATGATTCGGCAACCAATCAGGGAACATGGTGTGGAGAGGTTCAAGGAACGCATCGTATCGCAGACTTCTACGATGTATTGTTTCCCTCAAAATCATGATTGATGTTCTAGTAGCTAGAGGAAATAATGCTGGCTGGCAAGTTGATCTGGATTGGATATAATGTATTTTCGATTCGTCCAATAAGATTAGAAGAACATTATTTACAATATGTTTTTCGCTTACCTCCAGACACGTCTCCCCTGTTTAATTTTCTTCCAACAACACCAACAACGATATATGCATCATGATCCAAACAGGCAGGTCGATATGAAGTGGGCTGATATATATATATATATATATCGTACAATCTTCAATTTCCAACTCTAGTCAATTCAACTTTATCTTTCCCATCACCCACAAGCCCACGACCATCCGCCCAAAATGCACGTCCCAACCACATCCGGAACCGCCGAATATCAAGTCCCCGGCCTCTCCACCCCCTGCAAAACCTGGTACAAGATCCACGGCTCCCTCACATCCCCCACTCCACCCCTCCTAATCCTACACGGCGGACCCGGCGCCACCCACGAATACCTCCTCCCCTTAACCGACCTTGCTCCCTCCACCCCCCTCATCTTCTACGACCAAATCGGCAACGGACTCTCGACGCACCTGCCCGAAAAATCCGGCGATGAACAATTCTGGAGCATCGATCTCTTCGTCCACGAGCTCGATAATCTCATCTTGCATCTCAACCTCCAGGACCGTGCTATCGATATCCTCGGACATTCCTGGGGCGGAATGCTCGCCGTAGAATGGCTTTCCAAATCCTCCTATTCTTCTCATCTCCGTCGATTGGTACTCTCGAATACGCTTGCCAGCATCGAGACGTTCCAAATTGGGATTTCGCACCTGAGGAAAAAACTCCCCGAAGAGGTGCAAAAGGTGCTAGATCGTGCGGATGAGATGAATGGTTATGAAAGTCCGGAATATGAAGCTGCGATGGATGTTTTTGGGAAAAGACATATGAGTCTTGCGCGGCCTTGGCCGTCGAAGGAAATGAAAGCGGTTCAGGAATGGATTGCGAGGGATCCGACGGTTTATGGTACTATGTATGGTTGTTCCATTTCCTGCGTCTCTTCCTCTCTTTCTTTGTTTCTTCTTATTTCTGCTTCTCTGTTGTTGTCTATGAAAAGTAAGGTTATCGAACTAATTGCAAAAAGGTTCGGCCCAAGTGAGCTCGTCGTGACGGGTAATCTGCGTAATTGGACATGCATCCCAGAGATACATAAAATCAAAGCGCCGACGCTTTTAATTAATGGTGTAGATGATGAAGCACAGGATGTGGCGATGAGACCATTTTTCGAGCATATTGAGAAGGTCAAGTGGATTGTTATGGATGGGGCCGCACATATGTGTCATGTTGATCAGAGAGAGAAGTATATGATGCATTTGAGAGATTTCTTGAATGCTAAGGAGGTATGATGTTGCTTAAAGATGCTAAGTGTGATGGAGGGAAGATTGAGTTATGATTGGATTTTGCTCTATATGAATTTTTTGTTCATATAGGTAATCTTTGTATTGCTCAATGTGCGCCTCTCATAGAGTACGCAGATATGGTAGAATACTGACCATACATCTCGTCATTGCAAATGTTTCAATCCTTATCATTCATTCTCAACTATATCTTTTCCATGTAGTTTCGTATCACCTACAAATGACAAGGAAGCGAATTAGTGATGTAGTATACTCGATAGTCTAATGAATTTAATGAACAGTGACACTAGCACTTAATTCCAGGTTTTGATTTCTATCTATAAACATTGACAATTTCACTAGCAGAAAACCTCAAAGTGCAGAAATCTCCACTACATGCTATTCAAACAGTTGCAATATCAAATTACCCATCTATACCCATACCCACATGCAATCCGCTTAAGAACTATAGCCAACAAATTATCAGTTAACAGTTTGTTTGTTCGAATCCGAATTCACCCCGAGGCACAGCATCCGAAATCCCCTCTACATAACCCCTCACCCCAAACTCCATTTCTGTACTCCTAATACCACATACTCGCAGCATCCCATCCAAACATGAACCCCCATTCCCAATCATCACTCCTCCCCCGAGAAGTAACCTCATCAGAAATCGCAACTCACATCCACGAAAGCGCTGAAATCCCACTCACAGCATGGCTCCTAGCATTCACCGGAGCCGCCGCGCAGCTCGCGCGTTTCGGAACTACGGTGGCATGGCGTCAGTATTCAATATCTACAAACGTTGATCTTCTAACAAACGGCAGAAAACTACCTCCAAAACCCCTCCGGGAACCCCCATCTTCCCGGCGCTCCGAATCTCGGAGAATCGACCGCAACAATCATCCAAAATGTGTTTCTATTCTTCCAGTATCTCACCCCCATGCCTTTTGCATTACTCTCCGACGCGTGGCTCGGTCGTTATAGAACTATGCTTTTGAGTCTCGTGTACGCTATCTCTCTCTCTCTCATCACTTCTCGCAGAATAAATAATATGAAATTGAATAGTCTTATCGTCATCGGATACACAGTCCTATCCGCGACTGCGCTGCCAAGCTCGCTAGAGCATGGGGCGGGTCTGGGGGGCTTGATTGCTACGATGGTTTTGACGGGGCTGGGACAGGGGCGTTTGTCTGCGGTTTGTATCCGTTTATTGGTATGTGCATTTTCCGCTTTTCAGTGGGCGAATTGGACGAAAAATATTATCGTTGCTAATGATATGTATAACTAATAGGAGATCAAATTCCCGATAAAAACCCAACTCTCACGCGGAATAAAAAAGGGGAACTGGTGGTAACGGATCGGAAATTGGCTATCCAATATGTTTTTAGCGGGTATTACTGGTGCGTCTAGATCTTTTATGGAATCACGTCTTTCCTTCTTTCTTTTTGTTCGTCTGTATGTCTGTCTGGCTGTGAAACTAATACCCCAATTCAGGATGGTCAACATTGCCGCGCTTTCCGCTATTCCTACCACTTTAATGGAGAAATACATCGGGTTTTGGGCTGCATATCTCCTCCCAACATGTATCTTGATAGTGACAGTTATTCCAGTCATGCTCTGGAATAAAAATCTAGGTGAGTGTTAAATAGATGCGAAGATCATCCTGAGAAAAGAACACGGCCAAGAAAAAATCTAGTCAAACTCCCACCCCAAGGCAACATTCTCCCCCAAGCAGGACGCGTGCTCGTGATCGCCACGCGCTCGAATTTTCGTCTCTCAGCCGCCGATCCCAAATACCAGCATCAGCACCACCAACATCACGTTCCCTGGAGCCCCTCATTTATCCACGAACTCCGAAGCGGCCTATAAGGTTCTCGCGTCATCATCTCCTTCGTAATTTTCTGGCTCTGCTACAACCAAACCGCAAATAACCTAATTTCCCAAGCCGGCCAAATGCACTCCCGCGGCTTCTCAAACGACACCATCAAATCGCTCAACGCAGTCGCATGTACTATCATGGGTCCGCCCATCCAACACATACTCTCTTATCTCCGACTCCGCAAAATAGCACTCGGCCCGATCCTGCGCATGACGATTGGATTTCTCTTCATCGCGGCGGGAATCGGGTATGCAGCCGGAATTCAACAGTTCATCTATTCGCGCGGACCCTGCTACCGGTATCCTCTCGAATGCGCGGCTGCGAATCAAAACGCAGCTCATGGCGTCGAAGTCGAAGCGAATAGTGTAAACGTATGGCTGCAAGCACCTCTGCAATTTCTGCTCGCCATCGGAGAAATCCTCAGTCTGGTTTCGCTGAGTGAATACACATACAACGAAGCGCCCACAAACCTCAAAGCATTAGTTCAGGCTTTTCAGGCGGTGGCTGCGGCGCTGGGTGCGGCGATTGGGATAGGATTAGGTCCTGTGTCGAAGAATCCTTGGTTGGTTATTATGTTTGGTTGTTTGGCGGGAACGATGACGGTTACTGCTGTGGCTTTTTGGTTGGTTTTTAGAGGGTATGATGTTGATTATGTGAATGCTGATGTAGTTTCTGCTGTTGGTGGTAATAAGGATGGTGGTGAAAGCGATGATCTTGAGGCTGCGGCTTGTACGAGGGAAACCGGTGATACCGATTCACATCATGAAGAGAAACCTGTTTCGAGCAACGCGGCCAAGTCCGCGGAAATCTCTTTGTAAGTAATATCAAGCTACCATAGCAATTGGGCTAGAGTGAAATATTGGCCATTAGTCATACTGGTTTACCTATATATTGTATATTTTATCAATTCTATCTACCTACCTACCCTTTCTGTGTAACTGACCACCACCTCCACCACCTCCACCACTACCACCACTACTCAGCCATCACTTCCCTTCCCAATCATTAAGCTCATCATATTCACACTCATATCAACATTCTCATCACAATCTTTCGTCCACCTTCCCATACATATACATCTCCCCCCATTTTCCTTTCCATCCTTCCCCCTCCAAGCCCCTCTATGAACAAAAGATACGTACTCAAACATACCACCTATATATCCATCCATCCATCCTCACCAACCCAACAAATACACACATATTCGAAAAAGCAAACCGTTCAAGAAAATTCTCCTATTTTCCTTTTTCGAAAAAAATCCCAAATCCTACACGCCATACTATGCCATTATGCAAATCCCTCCTAGATGAAGAAAACCCCAACCGGATATCATCTCTACAAACGCAGGTTCTCTCATCATGAACAAATAATGTGCAATCTTCCACCCGCTCAACCTACTTCATCATTATGCACAACCAACGCTATATCGTATGTCCCCTTTAAGCGCTTTCTCCCTCACCCTCTCATATTTTATCGACCTCCGCCACCAGCATTTTAATTAAACGATCCATAATTCTTAAAGTCATACCCATTTGTAATCCTATCCTTCCCCTTTTTAGCGAATTCCTTCCCCGCACTTCTCGAATTCTTTGCATTTCCATTGGTCTTGCCAAGAGCCGCGTTCCCCTTTCCACTTCCCTGTTCTACCCCACCATTAACCGAGACTTGCGATCCCTGCGGTAAAGTATTTTGACTAGCACTCATTCCATATTGGTTAACCTGCGCCATTAACGATTTTCTCGCTTGTTCCATTGCGTCATCCGAACTACTGTCAGAATCTGAGTCTGAATCACTTCCAGCATCTTGAATTTTTTTAGCTGCTGCGGCGGCAAAGGCTGCTGTTGCAACCATACCATTACTTTGAGTCAAAGAAGGGATTTTTGAGCTTGCTGGAACTGGAATATCGTCATCGTCGGAACTATCATCACTACTACTCTCATCATCAGACTCTGATTCCGAAAATTCCTTTTTCATCAATTGAGATGAAAGTTGCAATTTTGATTTGGCCAGTTGAGCATTTGTCGAAGGTTTAGGTTTGAACATGGCTCCTTTCTGACTATTAAGAGATGATAAACTTGCGCCGAAACCAATCGTTGGTCTAATGATTGGTCGCTTAGCGGGTGAAGAAAATGATGGACCTTGGGCTTCGAAAATATCAGATGTTAGTTGTTGATCAACTTCGTCTTGGGTATCCTCCTCATCGCTGCTGGAATTCTTACGTTGATTTGTGGTCTTGATAGGAGATACCATATTCCTCCTGGCATAGCTTGGCAATTCCGGACTTGAACGTCGAGCTGGAGCATCTGGCATTTCCACATCCTCATCATCACTACCACCTTCACCTTCATCTCCTGAACCGTCTTGGGTTTCTTTGATTTCCGTTTTAACTTTAGTGCTATTCCCTTTGTCGGACGTATCGTCCTCCGAATCTTCTTCATCAGAAGAAGAAACTGGCTCTTGAGTGTGCTTATTGAGGGATTTGCGCTCATCTCCGGATGGTGCATTAGAATGAAAGACAACTGGAGATCGACTGTCGCGTGGTGATGATTGATTTTCACCCATTTCAATATCTTCATCAGATTGTTCGTTGCTATTATTCGGTTCTTCGACTTGTCGATTTGGAGGACTAATAGATCTTTTCGGCTCTTGCTTGACTGTGACCTCTTCCTCAGAGTCAGAAACTTCAGAGTCAGAATTATCTGAGCTGTCAGAACTTGGAGGAAGTGGGATTTCAGCAGGCTTAGGTGGCGACTTCGATTTTTCTAGTATAAAATTAGCTTGTACTCATTGACCAACGAATCACCTGTACCCGTGTACGATTACAAAAAACGACATGAAATTATTGTAGCGACTTTTTGCATAATATTTACATACCTTTGACCGGCATTGGACGGACGGGTGTAGATGTAGTTGCTTTTCTTGGTTCCGGTGTAATAGTCTTTCTCTCAAAAGTTTTCTGCTCAGTCGAAATACTCTTGAGTACTGGTTGGGGGATAGGCTTAGGTGTTGCAGATCGTGCCACCGAACCTGCCCGAGCCGCTATTAATGGTGGTTGACTCATAGCGGTTGGTTTTAATGATGGTTGTCTGACTGGAGTCGCACTACGATCAGGTCCAGGGCGCTTGAATGTTTTGGGTAGAGGAATGGGTGTTTGATTTGGCGCGGAGGTTTGACTAGAAGCAAGCGTAGGTGTTGTTTTCTCCTTTGGCGTGTCAACTGGAACTGTATTCTTGAGTTGTGGCTTTATTGGGGTGTTTGTCTTATCAAGGTCAAAGGAAACTCGTCTAGGACCCTTAGATGGTAATGGCATCTGAGCCTCTAGGCTGGTATCCTTAGGAGCTGGGACTCCAGGTGAAGAGCTTAATACACTCTCGGAAGAACGAGATGTTTTCAAAGATGACTTCTTGCCCCTTGGATAATGAGGAGTGGAAGATTGACGAGGGAGTATGGCGCTAGGAGTGTTGCGTTTATTAACCGGGGTACCTTTCCTGCTTCCTTGTGGCGTCTCGGATCCTCTCTTGGAGCTTTCAAGAGCTTCTGACCTTTTAGATTCCTCTGCGGCTCTTTTCGCTGCCTCCTCGGCCGCCTTCTGCATCTCTATTCTGTCATCTTCTTCGATCTGTCTGCGCAATTTATCTTTCTCGTCCTTCAATCTTTGAGCTTCCAGGGCTGCTTCTTCTTTCTTTCTTCTGGCAGCTTGCTTCTGCTTCTCTTCTGCCTTGCGTTCCTCTGATTTCTCCTTGCGCATTCGTTCTGCTTTTGCAGCCACGGCTTCTCTTTCAGATTCACGTCGACGTTCTTCGGCAGCTTTTGCAGCCGCAACGCGTGCCTCCTTGGCTGCCTCTTCACTTTCTTTCTTTTTGCGCAATTCCTCCTCGCGTATTCTACTCTTTGGCGTTAAAGGAAGTTCATGAGTTGAGAACGATTCAATGGTCTTGGAAGGATGACGATTGTTGTTCGAGGGTGAGTTGGCTAACCTCTCAAGGCCAGGTAATCCTGCTGATGAAGTTTTCTTAAGCTTAAGTTTTGATTGTGTAATCTTCGTCTCCTCAGAATCCGAACCAAAGTCGTCATAAATATCCTCCTCATTCCTAGGTGATCGATTCTTCAAGGCGCTTGACTTTGCGGTTGGCAGAATTGTTTCCGAGGGGGTTCGCTTCTTTGTAGAACTTGAGTCGGGATGAGGGGGAAGTTGTGGCTCATTTGCCATTGGACTTGTCGCAGATGTTGAAACAGATCGACCTCTATCAGTAGCTCTCTGAATATGATAACTTGCACTTTTTGCTCCAGTGACGTTCTTTGGTGTACCCTGAGTCCGTGGCGGAGGTTCTTGAAGTGAACTTACAAGTCCTTTTGGATCGTTTTTAGGTTGCGCATTGGTATTCTTAGTAGACAACTTTGTGATATAATTAGTTATGGCATGACTTTGGCGTGCAAGACTTTGCTTCACTGGCGGTGAAGATGATGCGGGCGGGGTGCCGGAGATCATGGGAGAAACCTCTCTTACATTTGGCACAATATCATTGTCCTCATCCTCATGACCTAATATAGCACTCTGTTGTGAATCCGGAATCATAGTTTCTGGCTTCTCTGGGATACCCTCCAACCTTCCACCAGTATACGACTCTAATTCTCGAGAAGGAATTGGTTTATCTGGATCGATGGCCGTTCTCTGACGTTTTTGTGGATTCCAAAATGATTCGGCATTTCCATTTATAGGTGACCTATCTCGTTTCTGGCTGAGAACACTTATTGGATTAAATCGAAGAGCTGACGTTGGAGGAAGAGAGTCTCGAGTATTTGGTTTATTGGGAGCTTTTATGATTCGAATCGTAGACATATTGGTAAATAGAGGTCCTATCAAATCGTTCTGAGTGACGTCAAATAATTCATCGTCCATACACTTCTTAATCGCCAGTGGTCTAGGGGA
This sequence comes from Sclerotinia spermophila, assembly GCA_038090695.1. Lineage (NCBI taxonomy): Eukaryota > Fungi > Ascomycota > Leotiomycetes > Helotiales > Sclerotiniaceae > Sclerotinia > Sclerotinia spermophila. The sequence continues at coordinate 21,864 of JBBMOJ010000117.1, forward strand.
AGAACAAATCAGTAAGTGGAAGCTTCAACCTTTCAAGCCCAGGCAGTCCCAATATGATGTTCGCAGAAGTAAAAACACTACTTACTGGCCATAATTGATCTCATGAACTCTTGAAGCTTCTGTGCAAAACTCTCTTATGGTAATATTTGGTGATGTAATAACACGAAAACAACGAATTGGACGATCATGCTCCTCTGCCGCATCGGGTGTGAAGACTTTCACTCTAAGTGAGAAGCCCGGAGAGGCGGGGGGGTCGATTAAGGAATTCATTGTGAGATTTTTGATCACTTCAAGAAGTTAAGCTTATGCGCAACAGCAGAAGTGTGCTGATATGCAAATAAGAGAGACAAGGCCAAAAATCCACGGCATTGAGAAAGTTGAAGAAGCACAATTGGTTCGGAGTAATTACTAATGAAAGTTAATTAATGGCTTTTTTCAATAGTGGAGCACTTTCAAGTCAAAAAGCAAATCGCGCCAAAAACGCGTTGAAAGGTTGAAGCTCTTGGAGAAAGAAAAAAATCTCGTGGGTCGTGGGTAAGAGTGATAAGGCTATCGTGAATGATAAATCGGGTTACGGTGGAGCTTTTCAGATAAGAGATGAAGAATTTCTTAGAAGGAGAGGAGAGGAGAGGAGAGGAGAGAAGAAAGAGGACAGAGGAGGAGTGTTGATATTTATTATCTTTTGAAGAAGTAATATATATATATATATATATATATACCTTTGTCTTTGTCAACCATTCAGCTTCAAATATTCACTGTCTGTCTATTCTTCCACTTGTGTATTTCTTTTCTTCTTCTTTTTTCTCTCTATTTGCTTTTGATTTGGGGAATACTTCACTTCACACAGGTAATCTTCATGATATTCGAGCTTAATCCTCGGAGAGCGGAATTACTTTGGAGTTACATCCGACCAATAAGGATGGATTATGAGTGACGTGTGTGGCTCAAAGTACTCCGTATTGTGTTGTGTTGTGTTATGTTAACTTATGGTTGAATGATTGATGAATGATTTGATCTCGACTTGAGTAATTGATCGAATATATCCAACATTCATCAATCTACTATTTTCCGAGATGATTACGACGAGATTCTTCATATGTCAGCTTACCATGAGCCTCTCAACATTATCATGCCGTGCGTGACTTTGATAACTGATATTCAAATATATTATTATCGTTTTGATCATTCAAACTCCTCCCAGCAAAATATACCTTCTAGATCCTAAATCCTACCTGTCCTTCTTTTCCAAGATGTCGAATAGCTAGCTATCCATATCATCTCAATACCAAATCTGCCATATCCAATTCCCGAGATACAAACCCAACAATCCAATCCCCGTTGCGATAACCGCCATTCCAATCAATACCCATTGTCTCAACCGAAAAGCATCCGAAACCTCCATCTTCATCATTTTCTTTTGTTTGGTATTCCAATGCCATGGCTCCTCTTCCTTTCTCTTGATTCCTTCCGCATTCTGTCCTCGATATGGTGATTTGATATATGCATAAGGTTGTGGTTTAAAGATTAATCTGTGGAGGAATTCTCGAATGCGCCCGATGAAAGTATTGGGATATGTGCGGGGTTCAGAGTGTTGCTGGATTCGAAGATAGCTATTCCGTCCATCGATAATTGAGAGAGAGATGAGGAATGAGATGAAGGTAATAGGGGCGATTATAAACTATGTATTGCATTAGATTGTGAATGGCAGATGTAAGGATCAGATGAAATAGCTTACCCTCACTACAGCACTTTCCTTTGGAGCTTCAGGAAGGATTGGAGAATGAAGAATTGGTAGAGATGGTGATAATGATGGTGATGGACGTGTTGGAGATGACATTTTGACGGGTTGATTGATTATATTATCAATTTTGAGGTCTGAGGTCATGGCATGTAGACCTCTGAAGAATGGTTTTCACATTGCTTTATATATATATATTCATCTGAGTGAAAAGTTGATGAATATCTTTTGATAATATCTTCTTCGCTGTTCATCCATTCCCCACCAAAGATATGTCATGTCGGTACTGCGGACGTTTTCTTTGGACTGGTAACGTAATAACCTTAGCTTCTAATAATACAATGCAGCCAGCTGCTTAAGGTTAAAAGTGGCTGATCGTATTTGCCTTGCTGCCTCACTTTGCTTGCGTCTGACAAAACTCCTCCCACATCAGATTTGCCAATACACCTACAGTATCTTTATTGATTCAATTCTTCTCATGATATTCTCATATCATAGATACATACATCCTACATATATATCAAATTATATCCTTAGGATTTTCTACACTTCTTTCCCGATCATGGATCACTTCACATACTTTCATAAATGCAGAAGAGTCCTTTGGAGGAAGTATGCTGCACAGCCACAACCCATCCATCACTCAACGGGTCACGCCCCGATGTGTTCTTTTCTGTGCGAATTTCACAATTCCAGTACATCAGCTTAACAATGCTCTACTACCCGCAATTATGTGTCGCCAATCTACATTGCGAAGAAACTGGCAAGTAGCCTTAACCTACAACATAGAACGACATGAGCTCAGCATACCATAGTTCGAGATCACAAATTGAAAGATCAATCACAAGTCAAATGCTGCAGAGGATTATTCCATCGCACTAGATGTCCAAAAAGGCAATACCCACATCAATCAATCATCCATGGCGACGATCTATCCGTCAACAGTTGTCTGTGATATTATCATAAGCTTTCAATGCTTCGCCGTCTTGGAACAGTCGCCAGCGGAATGCCTAGTGGGTTTATTTACAGCTGAAGAATGCTGATTGCTCTTGGACATAAAACTATTTAAGTATGAATCTCGAACAATAGTGGGTGATTATTTCTGTCCTTCTTTTTATACAATCAATTATTCTCGACAGTTCAAGAAGTCAACAGCATTTTCTAAATGCAATGCTTGGGGGGAAAGATCCTAAGACTAAGGGTGAAATAAGAGATGATTTGATCATAGCTAACATGATCAGCTTTTTGATGGCTGGTATGCTATAAATTCAAACACTTATTGCTCGTGGCTAGCATCAGCATCAAGGGTATGAAACTACATCCGGCTTGCTCTCGTTCGCTTTTCTTGATTTAATGAAAAATTCAAATGCATATTATGCAGCTCAGCTCGAAGTAGACCAAGTGGTCGGTAAAGGGCTAGTTTGTGCGGAGCATCCCAATAAGCTCGAATACTTAATAGTGTACTCAGGGAATTGTTAAGGCTCACACCAACTGCTCTAGTTATTTCAAAACAGCTCATTAAGGGTGTTAGTGGAGATAAGTCGACTCTTTTCAGTGGGAAATTAAGATCGAATCAACTGACAGGATTATTGCGCTACTTGGATCTATATAACAGAATCCCATATTTATGGAACTAATGCAAATGAATTCAAACCAGAACTTATCATGGGAGATGATTTCAAGAACCTGCCGAGTACACTTGGAAAATAAGTGTCTGGATTAAACTCGAGTAAACCAGTTAAAATCTCTAATAGCCGTACGGGAAGTGGATTTAGAGCATGTATTAGTCGTACATTTGCATAGAAAGAAGCATTGATAGTCCCAGCTATCCTTCTACAAAACTTTTATTTTCGTTTCCATGATCCCGGATACATATTACACATTAAGCAAACACTCACTATCAGACCACAGGATCTTATAATGCGAGCTACACTTCGTCATGATGTCAGCTATGGAGCTCGAGTATCTTCTAAGGGGCTCACTATCATCAAGTCTTAAATCTCCAGGAACATCCATAGTACTTTCTTCAGATATACCAGAGATCTTGCGCCTAAAGTTGAATTCTAAATCCATGTCAATACTTTATGGATCAATTACAGGAAAATGTCTTGCTTTTGCACAAAGAATGGTTTTCACAGCTGCTGAACATGATTTCGAGGCTAAAATATTGGAAATGGATAGGTAGTCGAGTTGGAGCATTACCTAAATCTCAACCTACCGTTATCATCACAGCTTTATATGAGGCTTGTCCACTAAATAATGCTGCTAGATTCTTCAGTTGGATAGAGAAATTTGAACTAACCGCACTGCCAGGAACATAATTTGCCGTTTTAGGTTACGGTTATAGGAAGTTGAATCGTCCCATTGCAAACCGTCGTTAGGGATCATAGGTAATTCCCGAAAAGAGAAACCTAGTTGCCTATAATCCCTAGCGATGGTTAACCCCAATTGTTCGATGACGCTCCGCTGGCTCTCCGAGGGCCACTGCCGTGGAGGCAGACTGAATATATAATAAAATTTCAATTCGAGCGCAGCGAGCTATGGGGGTTTGGGGGCTTGCCCCCATCATAAATGATATTCTACAGAAGAAATTTCTTACTAGATTGACAGACACCACAATACGCAAAATGCGAGCTCGTCTTTCGTTCTAATAAGGTTATCACCCCACGAAAAAATAATATTCACTCTCCCACATACATATTCTCAATAATCAATCGCTTATCCAAACAGGAGTATCTGAAATAGCAATAGAACATCAAAACTCTCCACTTGATATCCATTCTATCTAAGCCATTTAGAGTAACAACTTGATCATACTGGGACCTCATTCGCATGAATACAGAGTATGGTTACTGTTGTCACAGATGTTGGTATAGATATAGAAGCTGGTGCGATATCGTATATCAATTATCGCGGAGATTTATTTATATTTAGATGTTTGTTATGTACTTTTTTAATTGTTTATAGAGACTTGATATCATAAGATCGCTTTGAAATAGTAAGCTGTGGTACTATTATTAGTAATATCAGCGACTGTATTAACAGGCTCAGCAATACGAGGGCTTCTCGTTGATGAGTGAGTGCTGTGTTCATGTACTCGTCGAAAACATATAAATGAATACGATTTTGTGTTGATCCTACGATATGATCAAGATTATTGTCAAACAGTCGCCGGTAAGCATTATATTGATTCCTGCCAATGACCAATCGTGCCATCACTATACATGTCTCACTCTCCAAATGATAACCATACGCAGCACACCTTACCTTCCTTACGCCCTCGTTTCATCGGTACCGTATCCCAGCATGAGAGGCAACAAAGAGAATTATGTTCTAGTACGTTTGCAATGAATCTTCGGTATTGCCCGGCGAAAGGGAAAGGGGATGAGGCGGAAATAGAGAAATTGGATGATTGTCCCCTGGGCTGGAAAATTGTTTGTTGTGAGAGCAGTGGTCATAAAGAATTGGCGGGGAATCCTATTTCCAGTTACCCAAAAATCTGCTCCAGTCAAGTTTTAACTCCTTGCCTCAACCAACTATCGCCGATTCCCACCCAAAGACTAGGAGTTTATCATTTCCCATATGGAAGTTATGGATTTCTGAACGGGGGAGACAGCAAGAGAGCGTTGTTTCAAAGGGGGAGAGGGCTACGACTTCAACAGTAGATAAATAGATCTGCATGCACGCACTCACATCCAAAAGTCAAAACATGATGAATCAAAAAGCCATGCATTCATTCATCATATCTATCTACCAATCGCTTGCTCATTAATCCTTTCCATTTTCCCCCATTTTTTCGCAATTCCCATGCTTGCTTTTCCGTATAAACTATTAACCAGTCCTTTATGCTTACCACATCCTCCATTGTAACCTCCCAATCCCATCCGTCATTAACCATTTTCAACTTCTCACTTCCTTATTTCTCTTTCCCTTTGGAATTTCCGTCACCTATTCCGATAATTGAGAAATGTCATATTGTGCGGCATCATGATACAAATCGATTAAACAACCTGCACTCCAAGCTTGTGTTGGAGACTATCGTCAAATTAGCATAGAACCTATAAACCAATAATAGGAAACAACATACCGAGTCAGGGCAATAAGCCCCGTCTTTTTGTGTCAACTCCGCCAAACCAGCCCAATCACTACTAAGGATAGCCTCCTTACAACCTGCCAACCTTCTCGTAATTTGTTGGAAAGCTTCCGTCTTCGCCGCTGGAGTATTTCTTCTCTTGAGATCAAATTTCAACAAGGCTCTCAAAAAGAAACCAGTGGGCCATAACCATTCTGGACCTTGATGATAATTTCTTCCCTTTGAAGTTGCAAAGTCTTCACTATCTTCGGAATTGATGTAGTATGGTCGATAATTAAGATCGGCTGGATCAAGAGTTGCCATACCAGTAGGTCCACGAAGTACTTTATCCGCAAGGAATAGAGCGTTAAGAGCATGAGCATCTTCGAAGAGGTCTGGAGCAACTGTCATGGCAATGGGGAAATTTGATCGAAATTGATAATCTTCATACTCTTTACCTGATTTGTACAAATCCTTGTAAATACCTCTTCGGTTGACGATAGGAGTATTCACATCATACTTCGAGTCATCTTTAGAGTCCAATGGAACATAGTAACAACGTTCGAAATTCTCTTTGATCTTGTCGGCCCAATCCGAGAAAGTGATGACTTGCATGTTTGGATCCGAAGTGCTGACACCAGCATACTTGTACTTGCCCTTCTCGTGAAGTTCGGCTACCCAACGAAGGGTACTGTATAAAAGACCAGTGATTTCAATAGCAGCTCCATCACGCGGTGTACCAGGAACTCCTTTGCTTTTGGCTCGTTCACTCTCTCCCATCTTATCCATCCATGTCCCGCAGTTATGTTGGTTGCCGCCAAATATAAGACCAGTTGACCAATCAGCTTTGATATCAATGTTGAATCCCTCGGAGCTCATTTGCATGTCGAGATTGGGACCGGCATTCGCTTCTCTGAATGACATCCCTGATGCATGTCTCTGCAAAGATTCCTGGATAATATCCTCCAATACTGATGTTTTTGAGTATGCTCTTGGATCATCAGAATCAAAGTATGTGTCATCATAAGGTAAGAAACGTCGAGGAACCTTCTCTTTCAAGATATCCAATCCATTTGGTACAATGTTGGTATAGTCTTGGATGGTTTGTAACATGAACCAGATCGAATCTCGAGAGTTGTAACGTGGCAAGTTACCACTGCTCAACAAGTTAGGTATCATACCATGCTTCAAGACACTTGAGAATGCGAGGATATGTTCTTTCGCTTCAGCATAGCGACCTGTACCGAGAAATAGACCTCTTGCAGATATAAACACATCCCTACCCCAACATCTGGCCCACTCAACTGCAAAATGCGGTAAGCCGGCTGCTAAAGAAGGTACCGCCTTCTTAGGGTACAAAGATGCAGAATTGACATATCCAGTCTGTTGCACGCTAACCATAGCTAAATCTTGTAAGAACCATTGTCCCTCACGGACGTTCTTATTCATAAGTGTCAAACTTCGCTGCCAGGCAGCTCGGTAAGCAGTTCGAATAACTAGACCAAAGTAACGGGGAAGCAAAAAGCTTGGCATTTGTCGAATCGCATCGAAACGTTCCTCCAACCAAGCCGTTGGCTTCTGTAGCCGTTCATAACCTGACTTGCTAGACATTTTTTCCAATCTACCGATGATATAGTCGAGTGCCCATTGCCCTTCTCTCAAATGATTGCACATGGGATGTCCTAAATTATTGTCTTTGATGATGTTCTTGAGCACACTCCACCAACCTTGTAAACCAGCATATACGAGTTTACCATGGCCAGGGATGTCGTAAACTCCATCTTTGCCCTCACTAGAATCAAGCTCTTCCGCTTCACATCTGTATAGAACGATGTTCAAATCAACCAAGTCTAATTCTGAAAATGCTGCCTTCGCTCCTGAGGTGACAAAAGTGTCGAGACCAGTCGCATGTTCAGCAGCAGGTATCCAGGTTTCAAACAATGCAATACTTCCAGGAGGGAATTTGTCTCGAACGGAAATTGTTGTTTCTCCATCCTTGTATTCCATACGGACGCCAGGAAGACTAGAAACTTTGCTAGGTAATCCTCTTAGATATTTCTTGTCCTCTAATGCCGCCTTCTTTGCCTGCTCAGACGTGTCGACTTCAAGCGTCCAGCTGCCAAGATGGCTCGCCTTAGTGCCTCCAAGGTGAACTGGATTGAAACCTCCATTTCCATTGCCATAACCAGGGAAAGCTGTATGTGCGATGAGGAAGTATCCCTTTCTGGACTCGGGATGCACTCGGTGGACGGTGATATACTGATCTTCGTGATGGATGTATGTTTCTGCGTATCCATCCTTACCCATAATACTATGGATTTGATTGAAAAGTTTTTTAACACCACCGATACCACCTTCGCCAGCTCCAGTCTTGACTTCTTTTTCGGAAGAAGCCGAAGTGTACAATCTCGTTTCATGAACGATCTCGACTAGCTTAGGATAAATTTCATCGTAGCCCATGACGCTACCGATGGCACTAGAACACATGGCAACCAATGCAGCGTTCGGTAAAGTGTCTCGAGCATCACGCTTTTGAGCTGGGACTTCATTGTCATGGGTACAGTCCATGAAAAGAGCATGCACCGGAGTATATCTGATGGTGCGGATTATTTCCTTAACGGGTGGTGATCCATTAGAACTACCATGGGGTGTCTTCTGATCTGCACCAGATACTTCATCAACCTCGAAGCTACCGATGGGTCTGCCGCCATGTCGATGAACAAGGCGACTGACCTCACCAGTACTCCAAGCCTGCATTGCTTCTCTGATGAGTGAACTTAGACCAAGACGTTTGACGAACACGTAATCCATTTCTTCCGACCCGGTGAAAAGTTCAGCAACTACATAAAGATTTGGTCTGATTCTTCTTGCCTCGTCTAAAAGAAATTCGGCTACATGTATTGGTGTAGAGTGTGCATTATCGATACGGAAACCGGTGAAATACTTCGCCATTAGACGTGTGTATTTGGCCATAAAATCCCACAGGAAGGGACTGTCTTCACGAGATTCACCATAACGCAATTTCACACAATCACCCCAAACAATGACTTCACGGCGTAAATACGCACGGGATTTGGGACCAGCATTGTCGATAAGTGCGTTAGCGGCCCAAATCCAACCATTGTTAGCCAAAGCGAGGTCTTCTTGGTTGTGCTTAGAGGTAGTGGAATTCTTAGGTAATCTGGTGAAGTAGGATTCAATGAGAGGATTCTTGTCGTCAATTGGACCCAATTTTGGGCCGTTATCGTCAAGGCGTACATATTTGGTGCGGTTAAATAGCTGGTCGAGAATCTCAGCGACATCAACATCGTATTCTTTGTAGTAGGGAAGGTTGACTTCATCCAAGATGTTAGTCAAACGGCTTCGTGCTTCGGCACGATCGGCACCATTCGACTTATCGCCTTCGAATCTCCCAAACAAAGCTGTGAGCAGTGCTGCACCAACTTCAGGGTTTACCCTTCTTCTGTATCTTTCACCAAGTCGATCTATATTGAGCATTCCTTTTTCTCTCAAAAACGTTGCCTGTTCTGCAACAGAAGCATTCTTGATAGCTTCTAAGCCACCAAAACCAGATCCACCAAATCCGCCCTCTGGGAATGAAATTTTGTTAGTTGCCCAAGCCTCTACTACTGCATCGGCATCTCTTTCAATTTCAACAACATAGTATTCCCATAGACGAAGTTTGGCAATGACTTCCGTTTTAACGCCGGCCATAACCTTGACCAAATCGTCAACAGAATTGAGCGTAGTTGGGAGACCGTGTTTTTCAAGATCTTTACTGAATTCGAGCAATTTAGTGTCCAATTCTAAAGCAGAGCGTAACCATGGTGCTGTTGACACGTTGTAGCCAACTTCTGGGTGTTCCTCGAGCCATGCGCTATTATTCGCAGTGTGATTCCAGACCACATCGGTCAACCCCAAAAGACCATGATTGTCTTCCATGCTCTTGACCAGCTTTTTGATGTCTTTTTCTCCATTAGGGAAGCATTCAGGATCCCATGAAAGCTGATCATATATACTATATGGAGAGTTTGAGTCACCACGCTTTTGCAAGGGGGTAAAATGGACCATGTTATAACCTCTCCCACTAATCCCACGGAGATGCTTTTCCCAATCCTTGGGGTACTTTCCCATGAATTTCGAAATGACAGAGAAGACAGACAAAGCAGGCAGAGGTAATTGCCTGCCTTCCAGCATCAAAGTCGGAGCAACATCGATATAGTATACTGGAGATTTGGTGGTTTCGATGGGAGCGGTATTTGTATCATCCAAGTCCGGAAGAGCTTTGTATGTAGTATAGAATGCGAATGCGCCAGCTGAATGAATGGGTATCGATATTTCAATAGTGCGATTAAAGTCTGGTTCCAATCTATACAATCAGTTTTTTGGAACAGATAGAGATTTGCAGACAAAAACTCACTTGAATTGACGGAACTGGTCTCGTTGAAACTCTACACCTTCCTCGGGAATGTTCACCCAAAGACTGCCTTCTCTACATATCGAAGAAGTCCCTTCAATAGCAAAACGGACAGTTATTGGTTCTGTGCCTTTAGGTGTGAGATAGATGTATCCTCCAGATACCTCGGGACTCCCATCATCCTTGAGAGGGAGTAAATAGATTTCGTTGGAAACCATTGTTTTTTTTGGCGTTATGGATCTGACGAACCAACAACGTTTGATATACTGAAAGCGACTGCTGTGAGAGAAGCGGGGTCTAGAAACGATGGGCACAAATCAAAAAGAGCTTCACCGGCTTAAAAAAGGATGAGAATAGAGAGCGAAATATGAGGCCAAAAAAAAAACAAAAACAAATGTGAGAAAAATGACACGGTGAAGAGGTGAAGTGGATGTTAAGAATAAATGAAGGGAAAGTGCATTAGGTTTAAAAAGTGGTTGGAGTATGTAGCTTCCAAGTGTTTGTCGATGGTTTGATAGAGGTAGGTTGGAAGCGGGGCCCCTTTGGAGTTGTTGGTGGGCGAGGTGGGCTGATGGGCAGATTAGCAGATGGGATGGGATAATGGTGGGAGGGAAGAGTGGGCGCGGGTAAGATGCTTGCCAAACCATAGGAAAGAGCCGGCTTGTGTTGTGGCAGAAATACTAGGAAATCTATTGGTTGTGATGATTATTTTAATTATTTACGAGTATTTACGAGTATTTACGAGTAATTACGTGTATTTACTAGTAGGATGGAAAAAGTAAATATTATCAGATACGTCATGATAAATATAAGTAAGACAGACCTAGTAAGTGACAATCAGGTACTTAAGCTTGCATGTTGCAATGTTTGGATACATACAAGCTTTTCGAATATCACAAATGAAGAAAAGATATACAAGTAATAAGGTCGGTGTTTGGTCGTATGTATGTATCTTACGAATATACTATCTCTGTACTCGTATTGCACCTAATAGTTCTAGTTAGACTTGAGCATACGAGTAATTGAATAAAGTAATTTTACACCACGGTTCGGTTGTCGGCTATCTCCCGCTCTGGACCTAGGTAGGTAGTATATGGACGGCTAGGGGGGCTCGATAAATAACTTTGACATTGTTTTGATCTCGAGGTAATTGAAAATAATAATAAGTTAACAACTATCAAAGGCATGAGTGCTAAAAGTCCTCATACCGGTAATATGTGTAAGTATATCACAATCCAAATCATCCTATGAAAAGATGGAGAAAACCATACAATCTTGAATGCAATTCTCATGCTCAAGTTGAGTTATTCATGCTGTGTTGAGGTACTGTATTCATCCAATGTCGAATCGATTAGATATCATCATCGAGTCATTTTCCACTGTCTGAACTTTGACAGCATTAGCACTGTAACTTCCATAGCGCTTCTTTAAATCCCGCTGTCATTTTCGTACTTCGTCCAGCGTCAAAACAGCTTCCCATGGGATTGTGAAAAAAGCCACAATGGTTATAATAATACACTAAGCCTTTTTGGAAAGCGGTCAGCTCCCCGAGCTATCACAAGGGATAAGATAGAGCAAGCGAGGCTTTTGGTCTCAACATTCTGCTATGTCTCAAAGTCACCAAGTAGCTAGCATCTTTTGCCTCCCTTTGCTTGTCCTTATTACTCTTTTATACTCGTTCCTTCTTTCACTCCGTAACATATGTGCATGCTCATAAAACTTACAGCAGCATCAAATCAAACTCTTCGACGACTGGCACAGACAACTCGACATTTAAATTCCCCTCAGTTGAACAAAATGGCAACTCTGGGAGCATGGAGTACGAAGCACAAGGTTACGGTGGTTGGATCTGGTAACTGGTAAGTTAGTATTAAAACCAAAGAACTCGATCGTTGTATTAATATCTGCTAGGGGTTGTACCATTGCAAAAATCGTAGCAGAGAATACAAAACAACATTCCGATTTGTTCGAGGAGGAGGTTCAAATGTGGGTTTATGAGGAGGAAGTTACCATACCAAAGGACTCGAAACATTACGATGCCTCCAATGATTCTCCTCAAAAGCTTACCTCGATCATCAACAAATATCACGAGAATGTGAAATATCTGCCAAATATCCAGCTTCCAAACAATCTCATCGCCAATCCTTCCGTAGAAGATGCAGTTGCGAACTCTTCGATTTTGATTTTCAATCTTCCTCATCAATTTATCGGTCGCATCACAAAACAACTTCAAGGACATATCCTACCATTCGCACGTGGAATTTCTTGTATAAAGGGCGTGAATGTGACAGCCTCGGAGATCAGTCTTTTCAGTGAATGGATTGGTGAAGGATTGGGCATATACTGTGGAGCACTTTCTGGTGCTAACATTGCCAATGAGATTGCCATGGAGAAATGGTGTGAAACCACGATTGCGTACGATCCTCCTCCAATGGACTCGCGTGCTACGACACCATCTGGACCCTCTCCATCAAGCTCTCAAGTCAATCTCACCATTACACCTGCAGACCAAGAACATAAAAATGTCAGGGGAAAAGTTAGTAAGACGAAGTTGAAGGCTGTACCATCGGAATATCCGCCATTGGATCATGCCTTATTCAAGACATTGTTCCATCGTCCCTACTTCCATGTTCAGATGGTTTCCGATGTAGCAGGTGTCTCCCTTGGCGGCGCTCTCAAGAATATTGTTGCACTAGCTGCGGGTTTTGTTGAAGGACGTGGTTGGGGAGACAATGCAAAGGCGGCTGTCATGCGAGTGGGTCTTCTTGAGATGGTTAAATTCGGCAAGGAATTTTTTGGAGAAACTGTTCATGCTGGGACTTTCACCGAAGAGAGTGCTGGCGTTGCCGATTTAATCACAAGCTGTAGCGGAGGACGAAATTTTAGATGTGCGAAGTTGGCCGTCGAAAGAGGCGTTACAGTCGACGAAGTCGAGAACACAGAATTGAACGGACAAAAGTTGCAAGGAACTAGTACTGCAAAAGAGGTCAATGAGTTTTTGAAGTCTAGAGGAAAGGAGGGCGAATACCCATTATTCACTGCTGTCATTAGTAAGTCGCTAAGTCTCTATTTACTAGGAATTTGCATACTAACAAGATCAGATATTTTGGAAGGCAGAAATACTGTTGATGATATCCCGGACTTGTTGGCCAAGCCGGACGAGTGAGACTTACCATAGCAATGCATGGGACGGGCTTACGGTAAAGGCTAGATAGCAGACGCAAGTCTTTGCTTAGAAGTTAGATGAATATTACGGCTTACATCAATTATCTTTTCCTATTCTTCCTCGGAGATCAAACCTCAAGGTCCGTAACGTTTTCTCCGAACCGACAGTTTAGACTTTTTCTCGGAGATCTTCCCTCGGAGATCTGTGATAGCTATCCTCATTGTACGACGAGGTTCTGATTCCTCTGATGATTTTGGTCCATTGTGCGTGGGTTCTAGACCAATCACCAATCCACGTTAATAATTACAGGGGCTTACCCCACCAATGACATCGCTAAAAGTCTTGTAGCGCAATGAATCATATTTCTCAGTGATTGCCCCGCGTGCGGATTTCCAAAAGAATTATTTCCAAGTCTCTAAGAAATATAATCTCACCTCAGCATTCTGAACATCAGATTTTATCAATTAAAAGGAAAGTAGTCTTGCAAGATATAAAAGAAGCACATCTATCTAAACATGTCGGTAAGTTACCAAGCAAACACTCTTCTCATTCATTCAAGATGCCTCATTTCACAAGAAACCACTCTGACTCATTGAAGGCTTTCTACATAGAAAACCAGAACGTTGGCAATAAGGACAGTACCGAAGATTGGCGCAGTAAGTATTGAATATTTAGATTGTCCCAGCTTGAATATATGAATACAACTGACAACATTTCTGTATAGTTCGAGGATACAATCCATTGACCCCTCCCGATTTGCTTCAACATGAAATTCCTCAAACCCCGGAATCCAAGGCAACGGTTTTGAAGGGTCGCAATGAGTCCGTCGATGTTGTAACTGGCGCAGACAAGAATGGCAGATTACTGGTGGTCATCGGTCCATGTTCAATCCACGATCCTGCCGCTGCGCTCGAATACTGCGACAAGCTCGTAGCTCTCAAGAACAAATACAAAGATGACCTCTTGATTGTTATGCGCTCTTACCTCGAGAAACCAAGAACAACTGTTGGATGGAAGGGTCTTATTAATGATCCTGATATCGATAATAGCTTCAAGATCAACAAAGGCTTGAGGATCAGTAGACAATTGTTCGTGGATTTGACGGCCAGAGGAATGCCAATCGCTAGTGAAATGTTGGATACTATTTCGCCACAATTTTTGGCGGATTTGTTGAGTGTTGGAGCTGTCGGGGCTAGAACAACCGAGAGTCAATTGCATAGGGAATTGGCTAGTGGATTGAGTTTCCCAGTTGGGTTCAAGAATGGTACAGATGGTAGTCTCGGTGTCGCTATCGATGCAATTGGTGCCGTTCGACACCCTCATCACTTCCTTTCAGTTACCAAGCCTGGTGTTGCTGCCATTGTTGGTACAGTTGGAAATGAAGATTGCTTCGTCATTCTTAGAGGTGGCACTAGGGGTACTAATTATGATGCAAATAGTATCCAAGAGGCAAAAGCTGCACTTGAGAAGAATGGTGTCAGACAGAGATTGATGGTTGATTGCAGTCATGGAAACTCATTGAAGAACCACAAGAATCAACCAAAGGTTGCAGCTGTATTGGCTGAACAGATTGCCGCAGGAGAGGATGCCATTATGGGTGTCATGATTGAGAGCAACATTAATGAGGGTAAGATAATCTAACCATCTGCTATTACGGATCATATACTTACTCTATTATTAGGTGCCCAGAAGGTTCCAAAAGAAGGAAAATCCGGCCTCAAACACGGTGTCAGTATTACTGATGCTTGTATTGGATGGGATGACACCGAGTCAGTTCTCGAAGAACTAGCAAACGCTGTTAGGCAAAGAAGAGAGCTGAAGAATGGTTCAAATGGAAATTAAGGACGGGCAAAATCATATAGAGTAGTTGATTGTTAGATAGGAATCAGGGCGCATATAATAGGTATAGTATCCTTCATCAGTAAGGAGTTATTAGGTTGGAAAAAGGTCTTCTGAATAATTATATTTGGCAAAGCAATGGAATATATATGACTCTGCAGTCAATTTGTGCTGTAATTTATTTGGCAGTGAAAAGACCAATCATGTTTTACTTAATGCAATTTGTAAGCATGCATGTGCAAAATTCTATCTGAAGAAGTGAGAAAACATATAACAGCTTGTTAGCAAACAGTTTAAGGTTCAACATTAACCATATCTTCAATGCATTGTAGAGATAACATCATGAACTTCCATTTTCCCGGGTATGATTTTGATATTCGAGATTTTGTAACTGTGATTGTCCGAGAAATAATCGTGTAATGAGTTTTAGCCAATCAAAATTCATTCAGTGGTAAGCCTGTGCCTAAGGCATAATTTAGCTTCTTTTTCGGATCGTTTTCGAACTATTTGTCGCCGCACCCTCACTTCTTCAATCTCGAATCCTATCATTCAATTGATCAGTCGAACCCACCTTGAACTGATTCCCAGCTCAAGGCATATTTTGCTCAATATGTTGGCCAGATCATGCCTGCGTTCGACGCGCTCGTTCGGAGGAGTACGGAATAATGCAATTAACGCTACAAAGGTACAGAGCACAATTATTACCCATCTCCGACGTCAACACATACTACGCTTCGATGTGGACGGCAGTGATATCATGGGGGCAGCAAATTGTGTAGGACTGGAGGCTAATGTTATATCTTACAGCGTGCCGCATCTACTTCCACTGCCGCCGAAGCCGCTTCTCCCTTTGGTATCAACATGGCTGCCGGTGCTGCCACCGCAGTAGCGGCCGGTTCCCTTGCCTGGTACTATCATTTATATGGTCAGCCATTAAACGCTATGACACCAGTTGAAGAAGGGTGAGTAGTCACATCAATTTCCAAGTCCAGTCGAACATTTGCGGGGTGATGGGAATTCCGGCAATAGCAAATGAAGACAAGAAAAAAAGCAAAACATAACTTGGAATACGTTACTGATACGACACCAGTCTTCATCCAACAAAATACCCTTGGGTTCACGAACAATACACAAAGACTTTCGATCACCAAGCGTAAGAATCTCCTTCTCTTTAAAGTAAATTGACATTCTTTAACAACAGATCAGATTACGAAGAGGTTTCCAAGTTTACCAAGAAGTATGCGCATCATGCCATTCTTTGAGCCGTATTCCATACAGAGCTTTGGTCGGTGTTACGCACACAGTCGATGAGGCTAAGGCTATGGCCGAAGAAAACGAATACGACAGCGAGCCAAACGATGAGGGTGAAATCGAAAAGCGACCTGGAAAACTCTCTGATTACCTCCCATCCCCTTACAAGAACGATGAGGCCGCTCGTGCTGCCAACAACGGAGCTTTGCCACCTGATCTCAGTTTGATGGTTAAGGCCAGACACGGCGGTGCCAACTATATTTTCAGTTTGTTGACTGGTTACCCTGATGAGCCTCCAGCAGGAGCCAAGGTTCCAGAAGGACTTAACTTCAACCCATATTTCCCAGGTACGGGTATTGCTATGGGTCGTGTTCTTTACAACGAACTTGTTGAGTATGAGGATGGTACTCCAGCATCAGCATCACAAATGGCCAAGGATGTTGTCGAATTTCTTAACTGGTCAGCCGAGCCTGAGATGGATCAACGAAAGAAGATGGGTATGAAGGTTTTGGTTATTGGATCTATGCTTTTCGCATTGAGTATTTGGGTTAAGCGTTACAAGTGGTCTCCTATCAAGACAAGAAAGATCGTGTACAACCCACCTAAAATCGGCAACGATCCTACACATCACTAGATTCTCAATTTCTTTTGTTTAATGGGGGAGCGAAGGGTAGGAAATAAATGTGCTACTAGTTTTATCTTACTGCGCGAATTGTACAAAGGAGAACTTTTAAATGAGGGTGGTAGATAAAAGCTTCACTTTGGGAGCTAATGCTCAAGAGTGGTAGCAAAATAGATGTGTCCCAATATCCATTCAACCTTTGAAGATGCTCACGGCAACTTGTCATGATGAATTTTCAAGATTATCACGCCTGTAACCTAAAAACTCTCCCAATACCAATTAATCATATATCTAAGTTTAAAATCAAATTATGCTAGTGATTTCAGTGGACCCTTCGGAGTGAATATTGCTGCAGTAATAGAAGAAAGTCCTCGCTAAATTAAAAAAAAAAGTTGATACCCCAGATTTTCGAGTCCTGTCAGGAAACTTTTTTTTTTCTGTTGGTGAACTTCTTTACTTTTGTTCTGAAACTCTTTACAAATATCGTTTTCTTGGTTTTCTGCCTGGAATTTGTATCAATTGGTCTTTAGTTGTTAACCTTTATATTAATTGATCTATCAAAAGCAATCATACCAAGCCTTCTAAGACATGGCAAAGCGCAACAGCATTCAGGCGGCGGGGTCCCCAGCTAGAGTGGAAAAGAAAGTTGAGGATGTTACAATGACAAATGGAAAGGCTGTTCAAGCCAAGGGAGAGGACATTCCTTCTGCGAAATTGTCTCGAAATGAGGTATTCTTTACAATTAACTTCATCCACCATGATCATGTTTTGGAAAATAGCTAAACTTTTCAATCAGAATGAAACTACTGCGCCAATCGACGGTGAACAAGCTACCACAGGTAGCAATAAACGCAAACGCGATTTCAAAGCCGAGCGCGTGGCGAAGAGACAGAGAAAGGAAGAGAAAAAAGCGCCCAAGAGGGCTGCGGCTGCGATACGAGAGGCTGAAGAAGCGATTGCGAGAGAAAAGAAGTTGGCGGAAAAGGCAGAGGCGAAGAGAGTTAGAGAGGAAGAAATAACTCGATTGAGGGAGCAGAAGAAAGAGGCAAAGGCTAAGAAATATGAGGAGAATTTGAGGCAACAGGAAGAGGATAAGCAGAGGAGAGCAGAGGCGAAGAAAAGGGATTTTGAGGCCAGAAAGAGAGATGCGGAAGAGAAGAGGAAGGATAGAGAGAGGATTCAGGCGTTGGAGAAACAGGTTAGGGATTTGAAGAGGGGACATGGGAATGGGAAAGGGAAGGGGGCGAAGAAGGGTTGGGATAAGAAGGGGAAGGGACCGAAAACCTCGGAATTCTTTGGAGAGGGGTTGAAGGCGCAGGTTATTGCTGAAGATGATGATAACGATGGCGAGGTCAATGGCGAGGTTGCTGAGAAGGCAAAAAATGAGAACAAGAAGGTCAAAACGAAGCGCAGTTGGAAGGACTTGAAGAGGGGAAATGTGGCACCAACTGGTCTGGAAGCAAAGATTGCTGCTGCCAGAGCATCGGTCGCTGAGGCTCAGGCTCTGCTAGATGGCGACGTTACTATGGAGAATGCTGATGCTCCCGAAGCAGATGGCGAGCAACATGACGAGCCTGAAGAGGAAACCTCTGACCCCGTTGCCAGCGCGTCAGATGTTGTCTCTTATCCTGCTATTGAACACTTAATCGAAGACAGCCTTGAAGATAGTCCTGAGTCTGCCGCCGATTCTACCGATTCCGACGCGCCAGCACAAACAAAAGCTGGTTCAGAAATTTCAGGGGAAACTTCCAACGATAATGTAGATGAAGAGCAAGCAGATTCGGAGATTCCCGAAGAAAATAGCAAGGAAACGTCGCCTGCCGTGCAGGATGAAGCCAAAGTCGATGAGGATTCTTCCAAAGAGAATGCTGCACTTGTAGCTGACTCAGAAATGGAAGTTGACGGACCCAAGGAGGAAGTCGAGGTCAGTGCAAGTGCAAAGAAGCGTTCAAGAAAGAGAGTTAGAAACAATAATCGTTTGGAAGCTGAAGAGACGCCAACAATACCTGCTTCATCTAAGAGCCAGAAGATCAAGACACCCACAGCTACACCTCTCGCATTAAAGACCCAAAATGTTAAGACACCTTCAAAATCACCCGCACAGACAAATTCGACAATTGCAAAGAAAGGAAAGGTACCAGCAAAGGCAGCAAATAAGGCTCAGAATTCCCTCAAATCTCCTAAGGCAATGGGAGATTCCAAATCACCAAAAGCCAAACGAGGAAGGGTACCAAAAGCTAGAGCTGCCGTTCTTGCTGCAGCAACAGGACTCGATTCTCCAGCTAGGAATACCAGGAGATCGGCAAAAGCCAACCACTCGTAGAAGGGCCAGAGTCTGCGAGTGGTAGTCAACTTCTGGATACTAGTTCGAATCACCATAGTTGCGAAATGGATGATGCCACAGTCGATGAAATGGGAGGAACAGACACAACTGCCGGAGCCAATGATGATGATAATGTTTACGAGTCAATCACTTGCGAGTCCCTGGAACGTTCCAATAATGAATCTCAAGCCCCGTCGAAAATGCCACAATCATTTGACAATATGGAACTACCTATCCTTAGGAAGACTGAATCACTCAATGTTAATGCTGATGAGAGTGATTCCTCTGAGCTATCTGAGCTAAACATAACCGACGACCCCTTTCTAGCATCAGATAATAGCGGTTTTGATACGATCGAAGTTGATATTCCTAGTGTTTTGAGATCAGGAAAGAAACAAAGACCGCCTATGCATTCGCCTTACTTTACTCTACCACTAGCTTCCATTGCATCCAAACCGAAGAATTCCATGGCTTTAAAAGGAGACTCTACAATCAAAAATTCATCCTCAAAAAATGAATCTCCTAAAAAACGGCCTCCTGGCATAATTTCCTGTATTCCTTTTCCACCTTTATCTGCCCCTCACTTTGGACTCATCCAGGAAAAACTTGCCCACGATCCATTTCGACTTCTCATAGCCGTTACATTTCTCAATCGTACTCATGGTAAACATGCCATCCCAGTTTTCTACACCCTAATGGACCAATACCCAACCCCACAATCACTACTCGATGCTCCCAAAGAAGACATTGTCTCAACAATCCGACATCTAGGCTTACAAAACCAACGAGCAGCTACTTATCAAGCTTACGCTAAAATCTTCTGCGAAAATCCCCCAGTCAAATATAAACGATATGCGGTCCATGATTACCCCACCAAAGGCCTCGGTCGCGACGTCAAGAAAAATGAAATCCTTCCCGAAGAATCCGTCGACCCGCGTACGGCCTGGGAAATCGGACATATGACGCAGGGACCCTATGCTATTGATAGCTGGCGCATCTTTTGTAGGGATATCTTGCTGGAGAAAGCAGAAGGGTGGAATGGGGAGGGCAATGGAGAAGAAGGTTTTCAACCGGAGTGGATGAGGGTGCTTCCTGAAGATAAGGAGCTGAGAGCGTTTTTGAGGTGGATGTGGTTGAAAGAGGGGTTTGAGTGGGATCCGCTAACGGGCGAGAGGGAGGTTGCCGGGAAGGAGGTTATGAGGGCGGCGTTGGAGGGGAGGATTGCGTGGGATGAGGGGGGAGGGATGAGCATTTTAGGGTTAGGGTTAGGGGGGGAGGAGATGGTTGATGAAATGGGGGCGTTGATGTTGTGAGGGATTGGTTTTGTGGTAGTGGATGGATTGATGGATGGATGGACTTGTTTTGTGTATAGTATTTGTTTGGGATAGAGTTTGCATGTAGATACTCGCTCTCTTTCTCTATATCGGTGTGTTTTTTCAGGTTTGTAGTTTTTCCGAATTTGGGGTATTACAGGAACATCGCATGCGGTGTTTAAGGATATTTAAAAAATTGAAACTTAAAATTAGGAAAAGAGAGGGAAAGGTAGATGATATTGATCGTTTCCTTGTCCTTGTGTTGATGTACAGTAAAACTCCTTTATAAGGATATAAGTTTCGGTCCATTTTCTTTTATCACCCAATAAAAAACCTCAGTATATGGATACTCCCAATATCCTTAAATTTGGAGCAGAAAAAATATCTCCTTATAAAGGGTTTTCCTTTTACTGTATTTGGCAAATTTGGAAATTTGAGATTCCAGGTATGTTTATATTTAGATTTGTATTTGTATTTATATTTCAATGGGTGGAGGATAAAGTGGAAGTGATAGAGCAAAGAGAAAAAAAGGAAGAAGGAGAAGAAGGTATGTGAGGGTCTGTTTCTGCATGAGTGCTTTGGAAAGGGGGGGAGATGATTGTTACGGGAACTTGGTTGCATAGTTATTAGTAGCGAACTTGCATTTCTCAGTGATCACTGATCATTTTCCTGCTTTGGGCTTATGAATTCTCTAATAAAATGAGGAAAGGATATGTCGTTTGTAGTAAGAAGCGGAATTTGAAGTTTCTGTAGATTAGATTGCGAGATTGAGGGAAGTGGAGGGATGGGTTTGTATTAGGATCGTGATGTAGGTATTAGGCATATGCGTATATGAGGGTTTTTGGCATATGCGGCCGGATGTTGAGATGTTGGAGGTTGTCTTTCTGTGAGCAAATTTCGTGGGTCTTTGATTTCTCGGTGATGGTAGGTTAGTGCAGCGTAGATTTGGAATCGTGGGGGGAATTTGATAATAACTTGTAGTTAGCAAGTAATAAGGTTAGTGATTAATCAAGCGAAAGGGACTTGGAAGTGGGAAATAGTCTTGTTTGAGGTATTTCTTTTACATACAGAAGGAGATTTGTTTATGAGATTTCCATTTAGATGATTTTTTCTCTCTTTTTCTGTATGTTATTATGCAGTTACAAGGTGGAGAAATATATGGAACTCGAGTCTGTATTGTTATTTCTTGGCTTTAATTAGATGCTTGATCAGTGGTGAGAAAAGTTTACCTTCTTCATTCAAAAATGGATTGGGACCAATCTCCATGCTAGCATTTTTGAAATCGATATCTCAGAATTATGTATAGGTGCTTGATGAGAGTTTTGGGAAGGGATTGAGAATAGTGGTATATTCGTTAGATGTACAATGATGCTCGTGGCTGGGATTGTTATGAGACGGGATATATGACTACTAACTAGAGTGATTGCTATGGTGAGAAAAAGCTAGACTTCGGAGCTTGTGTTCTGATTACATTGAGAGAATTAGTATTTAAAATGGAGAATAAGATCTTATATTACCACTGTGATGCAAAGTACTGTAATTAAGCATTGAAGGATTCTAGATTGCTGGAAGTGAGGTGTCTCAAAGTCATTAAAAAGCTATTGTGATTAGCCGAGTCATGATAACATTCTCGTTAGTGAGAGTTGAAGAAAACGTCGCAGCTTCCTCTAATTAGCTATTAACTTTGTTCTGAGTTTCTCTACAGGCTTTATGAATCTCATTTTCAAAAAGATGGCTCTATTTTGAATTTGTGAGAAGTCACGAGAGGACGGCACGCATAGACTAAAATAAAAGTATGCAGCAAGGGAAGCCAAAGATTTGGCGAGAAGAAAGAAGATTAGTTTCGAAAGTAGATTGTCAGAAATTCCTTTTATTCTTTCAAAATCTCGCGAATGATACTGGTATGTCAGAGAATCGATTGTAATTTAGCTAGTCAGCTTTGTTGGGATAAAGGATTTCTTCTTCGAGCCGAAAAGGATGGTTTTGGAAAGACTTCAATTTATTCACTTCTTGATTCTTTTTGGTTCTTGTGGTTTTCGCAATATTGTACGAGTTTAGAATAATTCCACTCAACCGAGTCAAACCATCAACAAGAAAATATTGATTATCTTCAACTGTATCTTCCCGCGCTCACAAATATCAACATGGGTCGTGAACGCCCAGATAGAGAGGTTGCAGAAATCATCGAAGATCTCAAATACGATGTGCCAGCCTTTCTTCGAGCTCAAAGATTTCTCGTGTGATGAAATCGAATTCATATATGCGATGGATGGAGTCATCAATCATGGAGAAAAATATCACAGAAATGCACCAACGACGCTGCTACCGTTTCCACAAGCCCCAAAGGGAGGTACCGCGGTCAAAGTAGTCTTGATTATAACGGGATTCTTAATGGTGATAATTTGGTTGGCATTGGCTACGTTCTCGTTGTTGACAGTGTTGTTGCTGTCCGAGAGAGATAAGGGAAATCTGGGTATGAATGACACACCGTTATTCAACGCTTTTCAAGCTTGTCGAAGGCTTGCTGTTTGTTTATATAATTCCTGTTCATATGGCTTTTTTTCTGTGGATTTAGAGATTTGCCGCATGCCATCGTCCCGGTTCTTCGTATGGTGGTAACCTACAAGAAACGACAATCTAGAATTCTGGCAGCAATTATCTTGTCCAAAATTATTCCTTTTAGAACGAGGAATGATTGAACTACTATTTCCATCTCTCGAATTAGATATTAGTAGCAACAGATCTCTTCACACCGCAATGTCGAATATCAATATCTGTCGTACTCAGCATGTCTCATTACATAACCTCTCGCTTTCCGAATCTAGAACATTTGCCATTCAAAAATTGAAAAAAGCTATCATTGGAACTAGAGGTTTTCATCTTTTTAGCACAAATCGCATGTCTTATGAAAAGAAAGTCCAATACACTTCTGTAGTCTTTAGTGGTGAGTATGGGTCAAAGTCTCTTTATTCAAACTGGGTACCTGTTGGTGTTTTCGTCATCTATGGGTTTCGATATGTGCAGTGTAGGAAAATCTTTTAGGCGACTAGAATCTGATTGGGGAGTTGTGAGGGTTGTGCTCGTAAGGAGTAGTCTATTCCATTTCAATATACTTGATTGTTTGACAAATTTAGTGTATTAGACATTCTTTGTTTCTAGGAAATTGGAGAGTTCTCGAGTCCTTTTGGCTCACATAAAAACCCCTAATGCTGAAGCGTAGTGAGTATACCATTGGGTCTGTGGAACGAAGTCATGTTTCAATCTTTATTAGATGCTTCTTTCAGCAGTGATTACCTTCTTGAATTCTCCACATCAGTCTTTTTCTTTCTCAGGTCACATCTCCCTCGGATATATATTACAATGCCTCTACTTTCATCAATTTCCCTTCACAATCCCCACACACCTCGAGTCCACCAACCCATCACGTCCCCACACTATCACCACATTTGATGTACCAAACTATGATTCAACTTCGAGCAAAAATGACTTCAAATCAAGCAACTCCTTCACCGGTCAAGATAACGACTAACCTGCCTCAACATCCGTGTACATGTTCAAAATGGTACGATCAATTTCATGTGGTCGGAATACACATGGGAGTTTTCCCAGTACTTTTTGTATGTGTTGTGATAGCCGCATATTTGGTGTCATTGCCGCTACCGGCAGTAAAGAAACCTTGGTGTGTTAGGAACTTCTGCATTTCATGGTAGAACATTAGAACATTAGAACATTAGGTAGATTTGAAATATAAACCTGCATTTTGTAAATATGTTAATCAGACTTGCAGCGTATTGCTTTGAATTGTTTGCAGTTCGGACCATGTTCTTTTGTTGGAAAAATTGTAAGTGTTTCCAGATGGTTAAGTTTATAGTTCTCAAACAAAGTCGCATAATAACCCTTTATGTGTCATTCTAGGTCCTTCAAGTTGGTGCCAGAGCATGTGAAGATACTTTGGGATCGTTCTATGAATGGTCTCCTTGAAACACCATGCGCATACAAATAGCTTGAGTTCCCATAGCATATAATTATCTACAACAATTTTCTCCTCACTCAAATCAAGCCAAGACAATACATTGACTCGCAATTTCAAATCTCAGCTCACGAGTATGCAACCTCTCGATGCCAACCCTGGAATCATGGTTCTTGGACCTGGAACCGAGTTTACGAAGACGCAATCTCCCAATTCAGTTCCTCAATTCCATATGCCTGCAAGCAACATACAATCACCCAACCCGAATGCGGTTTCCTTTGGTACAAGCCATAAATCACTTCGATGTAGTTTGTCCTCGCCCGACCAAAGCTGCCATCTACGTCTACCATCTATTGCACAGCAAGACCCCAATAGTGTCAAACCCGGGCCATTCAAAGGATCACAAATCAACACTCCCTCAGCAACCGATAAGGTTCCACCCACAAAAACAACTCCTCATCCTCCTTCCCCTTCAACTCCATCGCATGTCCAAGACGAAAGAATTCTATCCCTCATCCGCCGTATCTTCGAACTAAACAACCAGCGTAACGAATTCTGGACTCGCTGGCTTCCATATATCATTGATCCGGCTCCAACTACCTGTATGAGAAATAAGGTTGCCGTGGAAGTAGTCACAGGGTTGCAAAAGTTGCGAAATAGAGAGCAAAAGATAGCTACGCATCAATTTGGCTGGGGAATGTTCTGGGGATGTCTGATTTGTTATCTTTTGGGACTTTCTGGTGAGACTGGTTTGGTTGTTCTTGTTTTGTGTGGATTGCTGGGTTTGAAGGCTTGGGGTGAGATTTGATATGAGCCGGAATGCGAAATTGAACGACATGGTTCTTGGAGGTCAGATTTAGCATGATGGATTTGTGGCTAAGGTTGGATTGGGATTTAAGTTGTGGTTAGCTGCACAAATTAGCAGACCTAGTTTGATGAAGTTTACAAAGTATTCTGCTGCTTTTCCTTTCTTTCTCGGTAATACAAAGTTCATGCGGTAGATTATACTTATACTAGGAGGGTTGTGATATTAATGAATAATGAATGTGATAACTATACGGAGGGTAGAGGGTATTAGGGGGGGGGGAGAGATACGGTGGGACTTGGTGATTCTGACTGGATTCAGGTAATTTTTATGTGAATTTATAGGTTGGAAGGGTTTTGCACTGGTAATTCTACAGTGGTGTTGGGTTTTGGGTGGGAGGTGCTTCGTATTGTCTTGTTTTATGGTGGGAATTCGTGTCAAGATGATTTTGATCGGATGACGATGAAAAGAAAGACAAAGACGGAGAGGAGAGAAAATGATATTCCAATACCTTTTCCGTGCAAAGATTTCACAATTCCACAACTCATAACCAATACATCTATCTACACCTCTCTCCACATTTTTAATCTCATCACAAACCCTCCAACCCCACTTTCCCCAGACTTTTCATTTGTGTCTCGCTAGTTTCATAAAAACCAGCTGGATCATTCTTTCTTAGTTCTTCAACAAAATCACAAATCGGGTAGTCTTCATGAGCCTAGTCATCGATAATATATATATTTTGCGTACTTTCACATTTTGCGAATGAGCAAATGATGACCAGTTCAAAGATATGCATTGAGTCTATGAGAACGGAGACGAGAATTGGAGGAAGCCACTGGAGAGATTGATTGGAGGAGATTATTTGGTGAGGTTGAGCAGTTGGATATTCTAGATATTGAGAAGAATTAAGAGCTAGGATTTCATGGGGAATAGCAGGTTGTATTGCAAAGAAACATACTTGCTCAAAATTAAGGTGGTGTTGGTCTCTTACTCATGTGCTAGAAGACTGTTGCAAGATTAGATTCTTAGCACACAGTCGAGGCTATATTCGGAGGACACTTCCAAACCCCCCATTTAGACAAATGAGAGGTATTTCAAAGCTATGCAACATGTTTCGGTGATATGATAGATTTATGTTCCAAGCTGAAGATTCTACATTTTGTTGATTCATAGTGTACCTGTAGACGAAGCAGACGAAGTAGACGAATGGAAGGTAGTACATGAAATTTCAGTGAGCTTAGCAATTCACACTAGTGTTGCATCGCTTGCTGTCTCGTTCGAAAGTCATGATGAAATCATCTCAACATAATCAAATTGTTGATAACCGTCTAAATCCCGAGTACTAGGTATATGAATGACATAGCACACTGTATTGACCCAAATCCATAACTTTATATCTATCTTAACAAAAAACATCTATAATGAAAAATCTATCTCCCCTTGATGTTGTTAGGAGTGCTTCTATACTGAGCACCCTGCAAACCATTCACTCTTCCATATAGCCATTTAAGCATTGCCGTACTGCCAGTCATCGTCAAGGCAGCTCCAGTAAACAACATAGCTCTTTGTGCTGTGTCAAGATGTCCAAATAATGGGTATGGGTAACTGGATATCATTATTAGCACCCAATCTTTCGTCAGACATAAACGCTCAACAAGTTACTCACAATCCATTATACTTATAACATTGTTCCACCCAAGCCCAATATGCAACGGCCAAAGTTGATGAAAGTCCCATAGCAGGTAATGCATTGATTGTCCATGGTGGACTAAGAAACAGTAGATCAATGGTCAACAATATCGCTGGCATAGCGTGGAACCCAATATCAGCATATGGACTAATAAGAATCTCAGGAGGCGCCAAAAGCTTCTTATCAATAGCCGAGATTCCCCAATATAACACGGAGATCAAAACTTCGAGAGGAGCAGAACATAATGAGAGAGAATTCTTGATCAGAAAAAGTTTCGGGGAAAGAGTGATGTCGGCGAGGAAACCAAAGACAAATGTTAAGAAGGCTAGGGTAAGACCAATGATAGTGAGGTATTGGAAGTGCCAGCCATAGGAAGAGTTGATGAATGTTGGAAAGTCGAAAAGATATTTATACGAAAGGGAGAAGGAAGTAAGGCCAATGAGATGAATGAGGGCGGAGATTGTTGGAGAGGGAGAAGAAAGATGTTGAAGGGGATGGCGGGAAGTGAGCTTATTGGCTGCAGAAGTAGACCCCATGCTTTTGAGGGGTTTAGGTTCTTGAAGTCTCGAGAAAGTCTTGTAGTTGTAGTAAGAATATATGTATTGATTGGTACTTTGGTACTTGTTACCATGAATATATATATATTGAACATTAAAAACAATGACGTCTGCTATTCTATGTGGAGTAAATGCAATAATTTTAGGTGAGGCTAGCTAGCCTTGCACTACAAAAACACGCCAGTGCGTCGCGGTCTCAGCCTTGTGATATTATTTTGTTCACATCAACTTGATGTTTTGAACCGATTATTGATCTCCAAACAACATTTATTCTTCACTTACCAAGTCTACGACCCTCAATTTATCAGTATGGCAGAAATAAATTCTAACTCTAATAAACGCAAGCTCGATGTAGAAGATGAAGATTCTTCGTCCGACGATGATATGGGACCTCAACTTCCATCTGCGGAAGCCCCCAAAAAGAAGCGTCGCAAGCTTCCCTACGAAAAGCTCTATATCTCAGCTCTACCAACCTCTGCCCGTTACTCAAAGTCTCTTATGCACAAAGAGCAAATCTCGTTTGTTACAATGACTCCATTGACGGACTTCCTAATCACAAGCTCTGTCGATGGAGTGGTCAAATTCTGGAAGAAAGGAGGTGACGGCATTGAATTTGTGAAGGAGTTTAGAACACACATTGGAGAGATCAAGAGCGTTTCGATCAGCGCAGATGGAAGAAGTTTCGCGACAGCTGGAGCAGATAAAACGATCAAGATATTCGATGTGATGACCTTTGATCTCTTGTCAATGTTAACTTTAGAATTCACACCGAAATGTGTTTGCTGGATCAATGGACGTGGCGCATCCCTTCCTTTGCTAGCTGTTTCCGATGAGGTTAACCATACGATTCGAATATACGATGGCCGTGGAGAGAATCAGGAACCAATTCATACAATTGCCGGCTTACATCGAAGCGTTGTCTCGTTAATGGCCTTCAATGATGCCTACAATTGTGTTATATCAGCGGACGAGAATGGTATGATCGAATACTGGCGTCCAGGAGGAAGTTACGAAAAACCGGATAACGTTTTCGAATACAAGTCTTCCACGAATCTATTCGATTTTAAGAAAGCGAAATCAACACCCACTTCTCTCACCATTTCCCCAACTGGTTCGCAGTTCGCGACTGTCTCATTCCCCGACCGCAAAGTCCGAGTGTTTGATTTCCCCACTGGAAAGTTATACCGTACATACGATGAATCGCTGCAGGTTATCGAAGAAATGCAACAGGCAGGGACATCATTGAAGAAGTTTGAAGATTTAGAATTCGGCCGCCGACTTGCTACAGAACGCGAAATCGAAACTCCAGCCCTACGAAATAAAGCTAATGTTATATTTGACGAGACGGGACACTTTATCATATATGGATCAATACTAGGCGCAAAGGTTCTGAACACTTATACAAACCGAGTTGTCAAGGTGTATGGAGGAGATGAGAATTTTAGGCCGCTTAACATTGCTATGTATCAAGGTCAACCACAAAAGAAAGGCGTCACAACGATTGCAATGGCGGCTTCAAATAATCCTCTTCTGCAGGAGTCCGAACTTCGGGATCCAATATTATTTGCGACCGGAGTTGGCAAAGTGCGATTTTATATGTTCACCAATGATGGAGAAGTGTCCAAATCCGAAAGAGACGTTCAAAATGAGAAACCTACCAACACCAATGGAAAGAAATTAGCAGAGGCAAAAGCTGCTGAGACTGGAACTGCAGCTGTTATTCACACCACATATGGAGATATTCATATACGCTTATTCCCCGACGCAGCTCCAAAAGCAGTTGAGAATTTTGTGACACATTCGAAACAAGGTTATTACAATAATACCATCTTCCACCGTGTCATTCGAAAGTTCATGATTCAGTGCGGAGATCCATTAGGAGATGGTACCGGTGGTGAAAGTATTTGGGGCAAAGAGTTTGCCGATGAATTTAGTTCTCTCCGACATGACAAACCTTATACTGTTAGTATGGCGAATGCAGGACCAAATTCCAATGGTAGTCAATTCTTCATTACAACGGAAAAGACAGTAAGTGCACAACATGTTCTCAAGCTCTTCAATCGATGATGATACGTACTAATTCATTCTTGCTTTATAGCCATGGTTAGACAACAAACATACAATTTTCGGAAGGGCAATTCAAGGGTTAGATGTTATTCATAAGATTGAAAACACTCGAGTTTATAAAGAGAAACCAGAGGAAGACATCAAGATTCTCAATATAGATATCATATAGATGTCATGTATCATATGGAAGAGAACAGGACACAATTCTTATATTAGATCTGGACCTGGACCATTCGAAATTTCGAGTCAGGTATCTACTAAGTATCTATCTAGAGGTACCAGGTTTCTTGAGAGAAAGATAGTTAGTTAGCTGGTAGTAACTGCAGTTACTAGGGGAATTTATTACCGACGGCGACAAGCTTGTGCATAAGCAAGTACGAGTACACCCACTCTGTTCAATATCCTTGATGTTAATCCGTCATTAATTAGTTCAACCTTTGGATCTATTATTGGCCAATCGTTGATCGATTGCTGATCAATGAGTTGGTCTTATCAGCATTAATAGTGCGTAATAGCCAAAGTTCTCGTATAAGTTATCCTTGTCCTACTCGTATCTCTCTCACGTGCCTCTCTATTATCTAATCGCAAATATATCAAGCTTCTTCTTTCATCCCCACCTTTCCACATTTTCTCCACAGATATCTCTCTCTTTCGTATCCATCTTCACTTGTCCAAGGCTTTATTACGAAATTTCATTTGCACTTGGCTTAACTTAACTTGGTTTGACTTCAGCTCAACTTGAACTTGAGCTTTTAATCCTTTCCTTTTTATGAAAATTTAATATTCTATACATACCTCATTCACATTGATCATCGCTCCTTAGAACGACTTCTTTCTACGGTTCTTATCGTTAGTATGAATCTACAGATCCATTCAATAGTGCCATCTACTAAATCTAAGTTCAAATCCCATTCTACTTATGGCAAAGATTCACGACAATTCAGATACGACCAACTTAAGTCAATGCCGGAATCTGTTCTTGCCATTCGTTCATTCTTATCATGCCACGTCCAAAGAAAGTGGGAGCACCAGAACCTAAGAGGAGGAGCAGAAATGGATGTTGGTACGCTAATCGTAATGATGATTCATAGATCTTTGAAACTAAATATATAAACCACTCAAAGGCCCTGCAAAGCTCGCAAAGTCAAGTGCGACGAAACTCGACCAATATGTGTAAATTGTTCGAAATTCAACGAAACTTGCGATTACAGCATACGATTGAATTGGGAGGGTAGAGGCAAGAAGAAGAGGGTTCATAATGACGTTAATATTCCTGAACAGAGAAACTTCCTGACTTCAAACCAAACAACTCAAGGTGTAAGTAACTATCCTTCGACTTCGAGCTCATTTACAGGCTTCCAGTGTTCGCCCGCAGTTTCTACGCCTCGCGAGGAGCATCTTACTCGCAATGATGGGGCATCAGAAAAACGAAATGCAGATACATCGATGATTGATCCCGCCTTGACCAGACCTGCATATCCACCCATTGTAACTTTTCAAGATACATTGCCCAAAGATTATGGTCGTCAAACTCAACATCACTCTCAAAGCTTTGAACGATATCAATCTAGTGCCCCTATCACTCCACTTTCAGCACAATCGCCTGGCTTATCGATATTTGGTCACCTTCAAGTTGTGGATGACTCTGGAAGTCCAGCCTCAAACAAAAGCGCGCTTCCAAATACAGAAAGTCCAATATCAACTCCTCCATATCTTGGAAGTGGCCATGGAACACCAGCTACTGAAAGCTCTATAATGGAACGACCTGCTAAGCGCACGCGATATGAAAGCTCGCTCTATAGTTTGCGAATGCTTCCTTCTTTAGTATCTAATCCGGATCTCAACTGGGGCTCAGGGAATGCAATCAATCCTACATCCCAGGTAGAGTCCGAATCAATACATGGGATAGATATTGATAAGACCAAATCTATATCAAGTCGTGAATTTTCACGCAGACTCTCAGTGAATTCATTGTTATCGGGACCGCTGGATGGGACACCCTCTGAGCAACACAGCAATGGGAGAGGATGGGATTATCAAAGTCAGGATTGGACACCATATATGCATGATGTATACCAGGATACGGAAACATGGGGTATCGATCGAGGGCTGGTAGATTTGGATATTGGTAAGAATGATGACGTCAATGCAATATCAGAATCGTCTCCCAAGCTGTTGGGGTCT
The DNA here is from genome assembly GCA_038090695.1 of Sclerotinia spermophila. Taxonomy (NCBI): domain Eukaryota; kingdom Fungi; phylum Ascomycota; class Leotiomycetes; order Helotiales; family Sclerotiniaceae; genus Sclerotinia; species Sclerotinia spermophila. The sequence continues at coordinate 53,881 of JBBMOJ010000117.1, forward strand.
CACCAGGATTTTAATTTGAACAATGGCGGGGAGTTGTCGCCAATGGAGTTCGGATTTGGTATGGAAATCAATGAGACGGCTCTTGAAGTTGGATATTACGACAAACCGGTTTCGATATGTATACCTCGTATACTTCAACCGCTTCCTGGGAAATTACTCGAAAATCCTATGAATCTACTGGTTAGTATTCCAATTAGTGATATTCATTCGTCTCTAATTAAACAATAGTATTTTGTAAGCATTTTTCGTGCATTGGCATTGGCTTGGAGCTGTAGAGCTAATCTTTCCTAGCACCATTTCCTCGATCATACAGCAGGCTGTTTGATACCACACAATTGTTCTTCTAATCCCTTCCGGAGTATTCTGCCACAGATGGCGGTTCAGGATGACGATCTGTTACATCTTCTACTTGCATACTCTGCCACGCATCGAGCCAGACTTCTAAGGCAACACGAGCCCGCTACTCGCATAGCTTTATGGGTCAAAGACATCTTTCCTAACCTTAGGCATGCGCTCGATGACCCAAAGAAGATTACATCGAATGTTAATCTTGCAACGGTCATCATGCTCGCATCCTTGGAAATAATATCCCCAAAGGTCTTTGGAGTTGCTGTTCCATGGCAGAAGCACCTTGAATCCGCACGGCAAATGCTTGTTGCCAGAGGTGGAGCCCATCGGATGCAAACTATATCCCGAAAAGATAAAGTCTCCTCTTTCCTATGGAGTTGGTTTGCATACTTAGATGTCCTTGGTAGTATGAGTGGCGGACAGAATCTTTCGTCTGCTTGGATGCTGGATTATGAAACGGAAGACGAAGAGGATGCTTACCAAATTGACTGTATTCTCGGTTTCACCAGTCGTTGCGTCCGCATACTTGCTAAGGTTGCTAATCTTGCCCGCCAATGTGACGAGCTTCGCATAAATCCTGATGCAACGGTTACACAAGATTGGCAGCCATCTGGGGAAGTCGTGGCCCGCGCACACAAATTAGAGGCGGACCTCATTGAGTCGCGGCGTCACCCAGCTAAGCCTTGCACTCATATGCAGTCCAAGTCTGAAGCAGAGTATGGTTGGGATAGTCTTGAGGTCGCTGCGACCAATGAAGCTTTTCATTCTGCTGGTTTAGTTCATCTCCACCGCAGAATATTGGGAAAGCCTTCAGTTCATGAAGATGTTCAGCATGCTGTTGGTGAGATACGTGGCTCTCTCAACAAGATTAGGAAAGGAAGTAGTGCCGAAGCCTGCTTATTATTCCCTATGTTCACAGCGGGATGTGACATCTGGGATGAGAAACAAAGATCCGATATTCTCGAACGGATGAACAGGGTTGAGAGGTACGGAATGACACAAGCATATAAAGCACGTAGATTGATGGAGAAAGTCTGGGAATTCGAGAAACCATGGGAGACGTTAGTTGGCGGAGAATTCTTTGGTTGAAACTTGAAAAACTCACTGACTGAACACGAACTTTTGACTTGTGTCCAGTGAGCCACGTCAATTGATGATTATCTACATGTTCATAGAATCTCGCAGTCTGTGGACTATGGCATAAAGCACACGCAGAGTTCAAGCTTACGAGTTCAAAAGCGAGGATGTCAGCGTAGGCATGTCACATTTGCATCTGTTTAATAAGGTCACCAAGTTTGCGATTTATTTTGTCCTGGGCACGACATTAAAAGGCCAAGTCAATTCGAATTTGTACAGTGATTGAGAATAGTGGTACAACAGGGCGTTCAGAATCTGTCTGAACGCCTGACGGGCGCTTGATCTGTGTCGAGAGTCTCAATTACAGATAGACTCCGTCACACCTCAGGTACCTGTAACCTTAGATGTGGAATCTTTTCTGAAGGAGACAAGCGTGATAGTAAGTGGCTCACTAAAAGAGTCAACTTTGCTCCGGAGCCAGCGTTGGGGACTAGGCCCCAGAAGATTCAGCTGGCAGGTCTAGAATTGAGTTGCCTGAACACACTTCAGTGTACAACGCTTTTCTTTCGATGCCCGAAACACTACTAAGAGACGGTATTCCCGGTGAAGAGGTATGGTCACGCCTTGCCCCGAAATAGTCAAATATTCTCGAACTTCACAACTGCCGTTCTCAGAACTACATACATTCATTGGCGAAGTGAAAGGATTCATTGGTGATTCGCGTAAGGGTAAGACGTTATCAAAGTCGCAGCCTTTGAATGCACCGATCAATGGTGCTGTGGTGGGAGTACGAACTCATCATTACCTTCTATCGAGAACCAATGACGCCAGGATGAAGGTTGACAGAAATGACGTGTTGCAAAAACATTTTCTATTGGGTGAAGCCCTTCCACACATTAGCTGTAGAGGATACTTTGTATGGTCAAGAAATTGGATACAACTGATTTCTCACCTGCATATAGGATAATCTCGGTTGGGAAGGACGTCACTAGATTTTATGTATCACAGTAGAAGAATTGTAGAGATACTTCTACCACTGGCTTCAAGTTCTTGATGATGGTCACAATCGCGGGATGCGAAGTGATGTGACTTAGTTTGGGGGAGGATGAAAAATACAACAAGAAAAAACCAAACAAAACAGTCAACACAAAAAATCAACACAAAAAATCAACACAAAAAACAACGCAACAACACAACCAATAACACAAGATATGAAAGGCGGTGGGAGGTTAACCAAGTAATCCCTGAATACTATTTCAACAAAAATTAGTATAGTGCTGTGCTAATGAGTGCACACTTCTCTAGCTAGTCGGAGGCATTATTGACAGGTGGTGCGACTACATTCAATGGAGATGGTGGATGAAAAGGTGCTTGCAAATTGATCAGATTCTTTTGAAATAGGTGTGGCTAAAGGCAACCTGATTGCTTCTAGTATCGCTGCAAGATGAATTGGAACAGTAATGTGCTGACGAGTGCAACTTCCTTGACAATTTGCTCACCACAGGGTTTTTTCTTTCTTTTTCCCTTCTCTTGATGGTAATTGCCAAAGAGAAATAAAAGAAATGGGGATGAAGGGTGTTTTTCGAATGGGTATAGTTCTCTTAAAATAGGATGTAGAGGTAGTCCGGAATGCCGCTAGATCTATATTTCAAGACGAACAGGCACGTCAGCTTGCTAAAATATGCGCTCATGATTGCCGCACTACCATTCGATTACGCTTTGATGGGAGTCGAGAAGAAAAACTCGAAAATGATGGGGATAGATAGCTTCCTTATGCCAATTGCTCGGATAGGAATAGATTGGGGGGCTGGGGTGGTAAAGTCAATGCATGGCTGTCTTTCTGGAGCGTGCATTGACTTTTCGCATAAAAATATTTGGCGAAGAGATCTCTAGATGAATTCGAAATTGTCTAGTATTGGGAGAACGAGAGTCGATATCTGGGTAACACTGAGAGAGAGATGGTTTTACTTAGTAATTTGGAAATTGCTTTTCCTAGACGAAGTCGAAACGCGTCCGTTTTTGGGGGTTACGAAAGCTGGTCTTGCGAAAACTCTGAGAGAGAGATGGTTTTAGTAGTTTGGAAATTGCTTTTTCGGGATGAATTTGAGACCGTCCGTTTCCAGAAGGATAACGAGAAGTTGAACTTGGGAACCTGAGAAAGATAGTTTTAGTAGTTTGGAAATCGAATTTGTCATTGGATTTTCTGGTGTTTATGAGGTGATTCTTGAGGTGATGGATGGGATGTGAGTGATGTGAGTGATGTAAAGTAAATTATGTTGAGATTCTATTGTATGTGTGATAGTGATGTTGTGAAATTTGATGCTTGAGAATTCATATGTGATATATCAAGTATGGAATTAGGATGGAAGATCAAGATTCTTTGAAGTGTATAGGTGAAAAAATCCACATTTCATATCCCACATCATTCTCTTAAAACTTACTTATAAGTCTACACTTTTATCCTACTCTTCTTCCAGACATCCAGTCATCTCTTCTCTTACATTCTCAATTTCACTCTTTCTGAATATCCCGGGGCTCTCTTCCCTAGCTTATACTATCACTCCCGTCTCTCTGAATCTCACCCGCACTGAGTGAATTGTCGATTCTTCTTTCCTCTTCCCCCGTCTCTCCTGAATTCTTGCAAAAATTGCTCCTTTAAGGCTCCTCTTTATTCCAATCTGCCTCATTTTCGTCTTTGGACATCTTTCGCCTTTTCTTCAATTGATAAGAGGAGGGAGATGATGGGGTGTGTTTCTACACGCCTTTTGAACTCTGCAATATCAAATTTCCTTGGTCATCGAAATTTTTACCTATAACTATCTTTTCAAAATATGTATTAATACTCCCCTAAGGATTCGAATGCAGCCAATGTGCACTAGTACACTTCATGTTCGAAGTCCACTCCCTGATTCTCTCCAAATTCCATCCTGAGATATACCGATGCTCATTTTCATTCTCGGACAATCGCTTTCTTCCAACTCGGATTGTGTGGGATAATGAGCAGGTGGGACCGTGAGAGACGAATTGAAAACATAGCGTGTCTGCGATACAGGCTGCTTTGCATTGGGAGAAGGATACTGAAGAGTCTTTTTGATGATAAATCTTCCAGTCTTCGTCTGTGTTTTCCCAATCGTCTATTCGTGGAGCTAATTGAGGGACAATGTACTCGAATAGGTCTTTGAATAGAAATGGTTGCTACATGTATACTTTTAGCAAGATGTGGATTCCAAGCGGGGGGTTGGAAATATATTTGTATAGAATCTTTCATGAATAGCTAGGTAGATTCCTGTGAGTCCATAATACGTTTTATTTTCATTGATTATTCCGGAAATGGAGGGGTCAAATAGAAATTCATATACCATGCTCATCGTCCGGGCTTTCCAATCCTCGATCCACTTCCACAAGTCTTCCATATCTGTCCCAGCGAGATGATGTAACGAGAGCACCGGCTCACACCAAACTTCGCTCCCAAAACCAACAGTCGTCGGCACTTCTCCGTTAAACATTGGCCAATAGCCTTTAAGCCTAATACCTATATTCTTCAGTGCTAGCGCAAGAGCCTCATCACCACAGCACAGAGCTGTCGTGTTCACACCATATTGACTATCCATGGAACCTTCGTACTTATCCTGGTCATGCGTATTAAGTGACTCCAAAACACTGTATGTAATAGCATAAGCGCTGCCACCATGCGCAAATGGGGCTTTAGGGTCCGCCCAGACGGGACTGCCTATGTACAGCTTTTTGCGAGGGTCTAGATTCTCTAGTAAATTAAGGAGATTATCCCATTTGACGAATGTATCTGTATCGATAAACACATACCATTTTCTCCTTGGGAGCGGATTGCTGGGATCTTCTAACATCTTCCAAATCTGACGCTTGATAGCCATATTCTTATACTTAGCTAATTTCCATCCACCGCTGAGCTCGCGAGTATCTTTCCACAGTCGTCGATACATCTGCAAATCATCATAAAAAGCAAACTCAGGATACCTCTCCCGTTCTCTTATCGAGATATCCGCCAGCGCATCGTTTACCGGGAAAGACAAAACTACTTCTTCCAAATCCGAGAAGATTAATATATTCTCCCGCGGTACCTCCGAAATCATGGTGGCGAGTTGGTACGCGAGTCTGCTCTGCGGTTCCGAACCGCCTGTTTCGATCACGATTTGCACCTCTGTGGCGATGGAGACGCGGGCCGCGGTGCAGAGACTTCTGAAGGGTGAGAGATCGCGGCAGCTGCGATCCCAGGGCCGGGTGTCGTAGCGCCGGGACGGGAAGCTGGGGAGGGGGATTTGGTTGCGAAGGAGATAGGTGAGGATAAGGAGGCATAGGACGGCTTTGAAGAGCTGGGATCGCCGAGTGCGGATGGGGTGGCGGAGAACCATTGTGAAGAATTGGACGGCTATAGGAGGTGCGAAGCTGGGCCCCTTTAGTGGGTGGTTTTGGCACCGTTAGAGATGATGGGGTTGGTTCATAGTTAGCCAAGGAAGAAGAGGAGCGAGAACTGGATTCGATGTTTAAAGTCTAGAGGGAACCATGGTCTATATACAGTATAAACAGAGTATACACGCTAATCTTGCGCACACAAAACAACAACTGTTGGTATACAATACTTTGCAGTTGTTATTAATAACCATCAATATTCTCCGATTACCTTCATCTCTAACCTCTCTACAAACATCCTCATCCCCAGTACAAAAACTCACTCGCTACAACTCCAGAATTCCCGTTTGGAGAATCTGACTGTGTCTGCTAATCTCTAGCGCATACGGACGTACAATCGAGCTTTAGACAAGGGAATAAGCGGGGCACAAACAGGCAGTGTTTTTGGGGGGGGATTAACCGAGTCTTTAAGAAAGGTTAAGGTTACCATTGGTACGGTTATCGCATGGAACTCCACTTTTCTACTTTCCCGGCCTAGCCGCAGAGTTACCGGTGAGCCAAGATAGGTAGATGGTCCGAGTGGATAGATTGGGTGATCCTGGTTTGGATTGAATGAGGTATTTGTTGATATTTCAGCGCATGTTTTTTTTTAAAGAAGGAAATTGTTGCAGTAAATTGATGGTGTTTCTCAACTTGATTCATACATTTTCGGAATCTTATCTTTTTATATGCGTTAAAAGAAATCCCACGTCTTAGACCAAAATGACGGCTATCGGTTTTATCAGCACCCCCGGTATTTAGAATAACACTGTTCGGATATTGCGGGATGGTTCCGTATCCTTAACACAAGTCACCGGAAGAGATCTATCAGAAGATCCGTCGGCCTTAAAAGGGGCTCGATACGAATTTGATTCTCTCCTCTATATAAAGCTTGTTTGATGAAGGAATATCTCCATGGAAGCAAATGTGGGTCACGGTGGATCGATGAATCAATCACGCGAAATGGTATTCAATCGCATTGATCGATTGGATATTGTATCGAGTGTGATAACATATTGAAATATGAATACAATGCAACAAAATCCGAGAATTTCTCATCTAGATGATGCAGAGATGTACAATATTCTGAAATACTGAAGAAAAGGAAGTAATAGTTCCTAATTGGACATTTCCGATCCGGATTTTCGACTAGGTGGTATTTCTCGTACTCGCTAAAATGCTTCACATTAGTGCTGATATGAGGCATTAAAAAACGTTGTATCTTTGTTGGGAATACATGGAAGAGGTATTGAATGTATTCTTGTATTAAGAAGATGTATTCCGAATGATACACTTTGGTGAATGGTTTTCGGGGATTGTTCATCAAGGATGAGTTTTTTGCACTATTCAGACATGTGAGATCTGCATTGGATATTTTCAGACGTTTTTTGTGTAGTTTGCTATCAGTATCTAATATGAATGTAAGGCTATCGCATCGATTTCATTAGTAGTGTCATTTATAACGGTTGCTTTATAGACTGTGAGGTAGAACTATTTATTCGCTAGGATTAAGCGAGGAGTAAACTCCTGGAAAGTGTAATTTTCTAAGTAAAATCACCAACACATGGAAAGACTGAGGTACGTGCACTAGTGACATATGCACATATATCTTCCCCTTCCAAATTTCTGGATCTTAGTTTCAGTACAATCAATTTACATCGTCAATATGACATGTATTTCACTGGTCTGCTTCCTTTATAATGTGATAACAACACTCATGTAATCACGATCGATTTTTAAAATTCGAAATATAGCATTTTATTTTCGACGAGATGATAGCTTTGAGGTAATTTGTCGCGATGAAGGTAAATATACATGTGGTATACAATTACAAAGTGTGTATTTCATCAATATAGAGGTTTCTGGAATTCAAACTTACATGAATATCATATTTGTTTTTATCTCAATCTCGTGTTATCACTGAGATGATATAAGTGAGTTTGTTCAATATGAATAAATAAAGGAGAGAAGAGAAATCAAATGTCTGTACTGGTCTCAAAAGTTTAGAGATAGTACACTGGTGAAAGTACCATCGGAGGGATCAAGAGCCTACATTTAATATATTAGGAGTAACAGTTTACTCTTTGCTGTTCTGCACCGGATGAGATAGAAATATGATGTAAATTTAGGTTTTCATGATTCTAGTAGTACATGAGTTAGTCTCAGGTATATTGAGGGTTTAAAAAGCTCTGTATGTCTTTGAATATATGAAGAGCTGAGTAGAATCTTCTCCATTGATATGAAGTCTTATCATTGAAAAAGAATTCAAAAGCTCTGGAGATTAAAGGCTATCTAATAACTGCGGTTTGAGCCCTGATTGGCCGTACTATCCAGTGAATTCCATCTGTTTCTGCCGCGCTGTATTTGGTAACCACGTTTTATGTACTTTCCCTCTGAATATAATAAAACCTTTTACAACGAGTTCGCAAGATCATTTACACAATTCAACGAGATCAAATGTTTGAAAAGTTCTTGTCAAGCCATGGATTGCATCATATCAAACTTCTCGATCGTGCTTTCAGAGGTCCCTCCACGATTTCTACAATTACTTTCGAAGCTATTTCCTCAGAGCAATTCACCCAATCACTCAATAGCCATGGAATTCTTGAATTCTTCCGACCACAACCAAACCCAACAGCTTACAATGGAGACTTACTCTTCTGGTCCCATTAAGCTTTCTGTCCAGATCTTCTATTCCATCTTCGTATTTCTTCTCGACATCAATTCGCCAACGCGATATCGTGTTGTAAACGCCTGCTCTCTTTCTCTCTATATCTACATGGAACTCACCAATCCTGCATACAGCTTGAGACATTCTACGGTTTCTGACGCCGAGCAATATTCGACTAGGATTCTTCGACACGGGCTCTTCGCACTCGACTCCACGTTGAAACTTATAGATTCGCAGACGACGGATCAGAGACTGTTTTCTGTGTTGATGGTTCTCTATAATGGTGTCAATGCTTGCTGGTTTGGTTTGAGGAAGTACGGGGCTGAAAATGGATTTGTGGAGGTGCGAGAGGTGGAGAATGTCAAGATGAAGATGGAGGATCGGAATATGGAGATGGAGATGGAATATCGGAATATGGAGATGGAAATGGAAATTTTGGTACCAGGGAGGTATAACATGGGGGTGGCTGCGAACCTGAAAGTTTGAAATATATGATGCGCGCGAGAAGGAAGAAATTAAGATTGATCATGGGATTGGAACTGTTGGAAGTGCAGAGGTGTAGCATTTCCGGATCTTCATCATCTAACCTCAATATGGCAGCCACTAATTCTTACTTAGATAGAATTGGGCTGGATAGTATTGGCCCTCTTGTGTACTGCCGTCTATCATGTCATTGAGACACGTAAGCTATATCTAGACTGGGTTTGAAAATTTAAAATATCATAGAGAACTTCTTTCATCGACTTTTGGTATTTTGTGTACTTCTCATGATTATACTGTAGTGAAGCCGAAGTGGTGAGAACAATCCAACTACAAGTGTGAGTAGAAGACCAATAACAAATACGACGACATAATCAACACTCTTTGCGCCTGCTATTACACAATGTGCGAGGTTGGTAGAGCTGCATACCACGAGACAATGCTCTTTAAGAATATTTATGAAATCAATCGTCAAGCATATGTATGCATAGGATGGAATCATCTACATTAAATTACTATAGTCAACAATTGAGACGGGAGGTCATGCTGGAGCATATATTTTACAATCAATTTGGCTAACGTGATTGAGAATCTGAACGATCTACAACAAAAGAACGAGACTGCGGAGACTCTTGATGGAGCGTCAGGAGCAATAAAATTTATAGAAACTTCAATAACATAACGAAACCAAGTACGTTTACTTTCAATAAAGGACCACCAAGCTTGACTACTTACTTAATGGCTTCGGAAATCACTGTCGAGGGTTAGCTCTCCCACGTTTCTAGCCCGATTATCTTTGGTCTTTCAGAAACCGGGGTCTTATTTGAAAATACAAACTCGAATCATTTACTCTGGTTTTTTGCATTCTTCCTGCTTTTGTTCTTATTCTTATAAATACATAGCATTCATTTACCGTTCTATCAAGCAAATACAAGAATTTGTGTTGAGAGTCTAGAAGATTGATTTGGAGAGAAAATGGAGGGGGCTTACTAAGAGAGAAATGGGGAACATTGATTTGAAGATTTAGATGAAGGGTATAGAGATCAAGCTGAATAGATGGGGATAGAGATGTAGAGTTTTACGGGAAGGTAGACAAGAAGCTGGAGCCGGAGCAAATTGATCTCTAGACTGAGTCGCTTGTTCGAAAGGTGCAGGACTTGCAGGTGGAAGCTCTGGAGCTCCGATATACAGTCCATTAGATCGAGGATCGGCTGAAAAATACCAATTTGTACACGCTGTAAAGGAGAGGTTAAAATTCAACAGGGTATATGACCCACTCTACATACTGATTATTTGAAGTACTACTAAGCAAGTCCGAGATATCGACATGAGACGTATTTCGAATCAGTTTTTCCGGATAATCGACGTGTGTTACTTGCAACTATCTTGAGAACGAAGGGTATACATTGGATATTGGTTTTGGCGTATTTCTGTTTCCAACTTAAGGAGATACGCGGGTTGGTTAATTTTGTGATGAAGTAGATATTATGAGATCAGAGGCTTCGATATCTGATAACTTGCACATTGAGAAGACTCCCTCGCTCGACCTTAATGTAGCGCAAAGAAATACATTTTCCTCTTCACAACCAGACTCACAATATCTGAGTATCTTCATGGGATGAAAAGTCTGCTGTACAAAAGCTTGACTTAGCTTTCTAATTCTCCTGAAACGTAGACAGGTGGATAATTTCAATGATGAATTGGCAGGTTCAGTCTCCGATAACGTTCTCAGTTTGTCGGATCAAGACCAGTTGAATATTTGCTAGTCACACTGAACTCGTCTAGATTTCTAGAATGCTAAAGCTGCGTTACCGAGCCCATAACAAACAAGCATAGCATGAACCGCTCTTTATATCTATTGCTAGAATATGTTCCAGAAAGATATTGTTGAGAAGCAAGCTTGGTATAAGACTTAGTATAGAGTGGCATGGCATCTAGATGCTTTCCAAGACAATTTAGATGTGCGATCATATGAGCTGTTCTGTTGGATTGTCTAGACAAAGTAGTCTCAACCAGAACGTCTGATTGAATTCGGACGAGGAGAATCTTAGTCATTCTTTAGTAACTGAGTTAAGAGAAGCATAACTAAGTCGATGTCGATTACGCCCTGAACGCAAAAAAACGGCACACCAAATTACTCAAAAATGAAATGACTTTTTAAAACATTTATACTTAATATTATATCATCATATAATATTTCAAGAGCTCTAAACCATATTAAGTTAAGTATTTTCTCCTATAAATATCAATTTTAAACTCTAAATATTGATAAATTGAATTAATATATGATTTTGAAAAGGAGTATCTCTTGGGAATGCCATTCTTTCCGTCAGGGCGTGGTTGATGATATCCGAGGTCTCGTGACCTTAACCGAGCTTGAGAACGCCAAGATCTGGGGTAACGCGTTCAACGTTACCTCGGTGTTTCGGCTTCGCTGCAAGTTTTGTGGAGTACCTATCTCCACACAGCTGTTAGATGGACAAGCCAATTTGAAATCGCATATCTCCAGCCAACCAACCATATTGTTCATCGGTCATGTATTTAGTAATGTGAGTTTCCTTGCTTTCCTCCGCCGTACTTTGAATTCTACATACTCTTTTGTTGGATAGATACCTTCGTAATAGTTCATCTCTCCTTTATTTCGTACAATTGGCAAAGGGCGACATATCGGTAATATAAATACAAACACAATATGCCTACTGAATCAACATATCCCCTGTTAGATATCCCACAGGTGGATATCTGGGAGTTTCTCTTCGAACGGAAAGATAGACAATTTCCAGATGATAAAGGTACCAATTACATTCTTCAATACTAAGTTGTATATTGAGGAATTAGCATTACTTGTTCAATCACTAACTGTTTGGTTTCCAGCAATTTACACGGATGCTGAGACGTCACGGTCGTATACCTACAAGCAATTGCGAGATACTGCGATAGACTTTGGAAAAGGTCTGAAAGCTGTTTGGGAGTGGAAGAAAGGCGATGTGCTCGCACTCTATACACCCAATTGTATCGATACCCCCGCTGTTCTTTGGGGAACACATTGGGCCGGCGGAGTCGTTTCTCCTGCGAATCCCGGATACACTGTCGAGGAATTGACTTTTCAATTGAAGGATTCTGGGGCAAAAGGAATTGTTACACAAAAGCCTTTCATTAAACAAGCACAAGCAGCGGCTAACAATGCTGGCATACCTGAAGATAGAATAATCTTGGTGGGCGATGGAAGGGACGAGACGCACCGGTTCAAGCACTTTACTAATGTGCGGAACTTGGCTGGTACATCAAGATATAGGAGGACGAAGGCTAAGCCAGAGGATTTAGCATTTTTGGTCTATAGCAGTGGAACGACTGGCCATCCGAAAGGAGTCATGCTTTCACATGGAAACATTGTTGCAAATACTTTCATGGCAAACGCAACCGAGGGAGCCAATTTAAGTTGGAAAGGTGGTAAAGATGGCAAAGGCGACAAACTTATGGCCGCTCTCCCCTTTTTCCATATCTATGTTAGTCACTTCATTATTGCAATGTTGCCGATTTTACTGACTACTTTCAGGGCTTGACATGCATTATTCACTTCTCTCTCTACATGGGTCTAAAGTGCATTGTAATGGAGAAATTCGATTTGGAGAAGTTTTGCGAAACAATACAGAAATTCGGAGCAACATTTGCTTATGTGGTTCCTCCTATCGTCCTCATGCTTGGAAAGAGCCCGGTAGTTTCTAAATATGATCTATCAACTGTCAGGATGATGAATTCTGGTGCGGCGCCACTGACACGTGAACTTGTCGATGCTGTATACGCTCGTCTCAAGATCCCTATCAAACAAGGCTATGGTCTGAGTGAAACAAGTCCTACCACTCACACTCAGCCTTGGGAGGATTGGAACAAGTATCCAGGTTCTGTCGGACGTCTACTATCAAATCAAGTAGCAAAGTATATGAACCCCGAAGGAAAGGAGGTTCCAGCAGGACAGACTGGCGAACTTTGGATTAAGGGACCCAATGTTTTCAAGGGTTATCTCAACAACCCTGAAGGCACCAAAAACGCATTGACGGATGACGGATATTTTAAGACTGGTGATGTCGGGCATCAGGACGCAGATGGAAATTTCTACATCACTGATCGTGTAAAGGAATTGATCAAATACAAGGGTTTCCAAGTACCACCAGCAGAGCTAGAAGGTCTCTTAATTTCCCACGAAGATATAGACGACGTTGCAGTTATCGGTATTTACAATGAAGAACAAGCAACAGAAGTACCAAGAGCCTATGTTGTTCCAAAGAAAGGAGTTGCGGGTGATAAAGATGAGGAAAAGAAGATCATGGCATGGTTGCAAGCGAAGGTAGCTAGTCACAAGAGGTTAAGGGGAGGAGTTAAGTTTGTAGATGTTATTCCCAAAAGTCCGAGTGGAAAGATTTTGAGGAGACTTTTGAAGGAGCAGGCATTGAAGGAAGGGGAAAAGGCGAAGTTGTAGGATGGGAACGAATGTTTATCGAAATTGGGACTTGTAAAACTCTTCTGGTTTTGGATATACGTTACAAATGAAATACTTAGAGATATTTGATTGTTTTCTCATGATTCCAGTTTGTTCTCCTTATATCGGTCGGAATGTAATCTCATGAGAGATCCCGAATTGCCGGGGTCGGGTTATAAAGCGGAACCTCGGCCGTGCGGCCGCCCCATTATTTAACTCTATCAACCACAATTGATATTTTGTGAGGCTTATTGCTTGTGAATTTGACAATAATAATAATAATTGCTATTCGACAGAACATGGCAATCATTCGTTCTCCAGCGATCCGTCGCATAATCTCTGGCGCACCCCCTTATCTGCGAGCTTCGCAAAAGAGATGGGCACAAGTGCATGATGTTCGGTTCTTAGCCACCCAGCAATCAGATAGAGTTCTGGAAAAGTACAAGGAGAAGCTTGAACAAAAAGCAAGAGAGTAAGAAGTGGAAAATGAATAGATGGCATGCCTTAAGCTCATGATATTCATAGGGAAGGTCTGCGAGACGCCAATGAACTAAAAGAAGCCTACAAATCGAAGATTGAAGAACTGAAGAAGAAGGCATCCGTTTCTATTCCTATTCCTACAAATGCCCCTCCCACCCCACCACCACCCCCGACTACTTCATCACCATTTCCTGCACCTCCACCACCGCCTCAAGCTCCAGCAGAGAAAGCACCCTCTTCAAGCCCCGGGCTAAAGACTCTATCCTCCTACCTCGATCTCGAGAAAGCCCGCGCATTATCACAACAAGAAATTGAGGCACTTTGGCGACTCCGACATGTCAACGATGCCAGATCATTGTGCGCAGCCATACCTATAGATACATATAAAGCGATTGAAAATACCGCGAAGAAATTCCCTCACTTCATTCTCCCGCTCGCAAAAGAGGGTCAGGATACCGAAATCCATTTCTTACAATGGACTTTCCCGGCTGAGAATACCGTCGCTGTTCTGTTTACACATCTTGCGGAATATAAATTGAGGGGGGAATACAGTCAGCCACATACTACTATCACACATCACTTGGAATTAGAAAAGGAGAAAGGATTGGTTTTGTTGCATGGTCAGGTTGTTGAAGGGAGAGGTGTCAGCGTCGATGAAGCAAAATGGTTGGTTATGTGCTTGCAGAAGTTTTATGGTCCAATTGGGGAGAAGAGTGATAGACGTCGGTTATTGGAGATGTTTGGAAGAGGTGATCCGGCTTTCAAAGTCGAGGAATTGGTCGAGGAGGCTGAAAAAATTATATAGAGGTGGCCTAGCATTGACGAATTGTACGATACGACCCGACGACTTGAGACGTAATCTGAGGTTGGAGATTGGCTCGAATCTGTAAGCATGTAATAACTCCCCGTCTGAAAACGAATATCACAGTATAAGAAACGCAATGTACTAAGTATGCAAGCGCCAAAGAGAGAGGATAATCATGGAGGCTCTACCTGCTGCTTCCTACACTTATTCCAATGGATAGCACGGCATTCCCGATCCGCTACTAAACAAGCAATGCAACATATCATGCTAATTCAAGAAAGTTAATGGTTTATCATGTATATCTCAGGAAGGGGCCATGGTCCCTTTCGTGTTATCGATTCATAGATTCAGATGACCAGTTTCTCGAAGTCCTCGAGTAAAGATGCAGCACTCTCGACGTCTCATCAGATATAATATAAAAATCAGCGACCGGATGATTAATAGAAATTTGACACAAATCGCAAGTTCTGTATTGTTAGGAAATTATTATTTTCAATTCGACTCTATTCTAAACACTTGTCCCATATCTCTCACAATCATGTCAAATTCTGCAAAACAAACGCCGAACAGTCCACAAAGTTCTCCCCCATCCACATTCCTTTAGCTTTGGCCGCTTTAGTTCCAATTCGCTATCCCATAAGGGTTACAATCATACGCTGGGACTTTGATGTTAACAGCTTTGGCATCAGTAACATGAGAAACCTCGAGTCTGTCAGGATTATCCAAACAAAAGATCTCCACCTCCTCTTCGAATGGCTCATCAACTGGTGGCTCAACCGCAACTACCTCTTGTTCAACATCTCCTTCAAAAGCAGATGAGTATTTTTGAAGATAGTTATCAGTATAATAAGCTCTCGTATCATTAGTCCCATCCCAGTCCTCCTCCAACCAAACAACCGTCCAATCGGCAAACGTTGGATGTGATTCTGACTTATCCTCTTCCCGAAAGGAGATCGCACCGCAGTCTTTCAAGCATTTCTTGATCCTTAAAATGAATCGTTCAAGTCGCTGGTGGAATTTGGCTAAAGTCCTTTTGTCAAAACTTGGATCCAGACAGCCTAGCGAAGATAAAAGTTCTTGAATAGCTGCAAGATTGCCTCGAGTCCCTGATACATTGTTCTCTCGCATCCAAATGGTGATAACCTTCTTTTCCTTAAGTCCAAACGGCTTGACGGGATCGCGAGGCGGTGATTTTGGTAGTGACGTACTGATGGCATTGAATTGCTTGGTAATAGGTTCTGATCCGAGCTCTTCTTCTATGTTATCTTGTTGCATTTGACAGTCAACGGCGTTATTTCCGGCATCTTCGAGCTCTCTCAGAGGATTTCGTACTCTCGACTTTGGTGGCGGGGGATTGATGGTCACAAAATGGTTTGTGCGAGGTGTTGCATTTGCCTTGGTTTTGATCTTGGTTAATGCGTCGTCTACATCGTTTGATCGCTTTCGAATAGCAGAGACTTCTTTTTCTGTGATCTTAGATTTGCTGGGTGCATCATGTGCCACCGGTGCCACTGGTGCTGCTGGTTTGGATAATGTAGGCTTCGGGGTAGTGAGTTTTCTCACGGGAGGTGCTGCGTTTTCCATGCTCTGCCCTTCCTCCTTGGTGTTACTCGATGCATTATCTACGGTATCAGAGATTCTGGACTTGTGAGATACAATACTAACACGCGAACGCTTGTTCTTTGCCTCTACAGAAGGACTGACTGTTTGTTTTTGTGGCACTTTGGGAGACCTGTTCGATGATACTGGAGTCGCCTTGGTCTCTGTCTTCTTCTTCGTCTTACTCGGCGCATCATCTACACAGCCGGGTGTAATTGACTTTTGAGATGTAACGTCAGTTCGCGAACGTTTCTTCTGACTTGCTTTTGCTGAAGGATCAATTTCTCGTTTCAGAGCCGTTTTCGAAGGCATACTTGATGGTTCCACATCTTTCTTGAACGTGAGTATGATCTTGAGCTTAGGTTTTGGCTTGACGGTCTCGGTTTTGGTATTAGTAGCCTCGGCCTTGCTCAATGCGTTATTTGCTGGAATAGAGGTAGTGGATTCAGGAGACGCGCGAGGGACACGAGCGCGTTTAGGTTGACGTGCCTCTGCGGAAGTACTGGCGGATCGTTTTTGCGAAATCTTTGGAGGCATCTTTATTGTGGAATTGGGTACGTTGATAATCTTATTCAGGTGGTTTATTTAATCTTCCGAATTGATGATGTCTGAGAGAGAAAGATTTGGTTGATAGGAAGTACTGTATTATAAACTGTAAATTGTTGTTATAATTGTATGGGTTTGGATTATTCACGAGAAACTCTACAAGAGGCTCTTATAATTATTAATAAGAGCCTTTTGAAGATAGAGCTGGCAGAATCAAGTACTTGCAAAACAATAGATACGTCGACTTTTAGCGACACTAGCGTGTGTATTGTGTTGCTCAATCCATTCACGATTGAACGTACGCGGAACTGGGGAAGGTGGAAAGCGGAACCGGAGCCAATTGAGAAGTGAAGTGATGAGATACTGAAGTGAATTCTCGTGCTGGAACGAGGTTGTGTCGGCTATCTGAGTAGGATGATGCGGGTGAAGGTGATAGTACTGCAGTGTTTTAGTTCGGTTTCTCGGATGGATACTATTGCCTTTATTTTTTGGCTTTAGTACTATGGATAGTCTGGCTGGCTGTAAGTCTGCCTATCTGTCTCTCTCACTATGGATGTGGATGTAGATGTAGATGTTAAATATTGACAAAATGATGATGTTCAAGGAGCGGGATGCCTTTCTCTCAGTTTTGCAGAGCTATATCGGCTATATATATATATATCGAGCCTGCGGAATCAAGCTGTCTTGTCAGATACTTGACCAGTCTCATCTATTATGCTGCTACATTTTTCAAATTCACTAGTGATTTATATTTATATCTTGGTGCTATCATTCGATACTCTTAGACAGAATTGCTCCATATTTCATCTTTGAACTTCATCGTCGTCTTTTTTCATGCAAAATTTATCCCTTTTCGCAGAGCACTCTCTTCAAACTGATTTCATCTCATCCCTTCTACACGTTCGTAGACTTGCTCGGTAATGCATAGCAGAACTCCAAGGTAACGATGTAAGCGAGAATGAAGTTACTGCATTAGGCAGTAGTGGTTGATAGCAACGCCTTGTTTATATGGTAAGACTTAGATTGGTGGATGTATTTGATGTGGTGGAAAATGTTGGTGTTCACTGCAGTCATGTTTCCTATTGTGGTTATTCTTGCCATGATTCGCAGACTGCACCTCGTTCTAACAGATCAATGTTGCTGCATCTCGCTACGGCAAGACACCTGCTTGGATACAGCAAGTGAATTATTAGAGGCAGGCAAGTCGTCCGAGAATGTTAGATCCATGAATAAAGCAATAATCCTTCTCATGCATCCCAGTTATCATACAGTTCACTAACGACAGATCTCTCCGCTAACCTCAATGCTGGGCCGTATCTCTCTCGTATTCTGAGGCAATCATTTTTTTTCTTGAACATTATTGCTGATATGCTAAACGGCCCAGAAAAGAGGTGAAGCGACCGATACTGTCAGAGCCATCTCTTAAAAGCTGGGAAAAATCGAAAATGAATTCAGTTTGCATGTTTGATTATGAACTGAATTAAAGGCAAAGGCATCTAGACGTCAGTTTGTGATCTTTGAATTCAGCCTATGTCCAAACAATACTTCACAAGTATGATCACACAGGTCCGGTTACTATCAATATCGACAAGTTTCCGCTCTGTACTTTTATTATAGGTTTCTACATTTCTAATCATCTCTACTGGATCTCTTCATGAATTACACGGGTGGCCTAAAGAGTATGAAATTTCGATGCTTCAATTAATTTAGGCCATTCAGTAGATAATCAAGTGTTTTCTTCGTAAAGGTTTGTCGGATTGCAGATTATGTGGTGCAAGTATAGATCAAGCTAAGGATATATTCATGTGATGATTTTCAGGTTCAGGTGTTGATGTTTACATGAAGATTGATTTGCATTCAAGACCACATGACTACAAATATATAAGTTCAAGCAATTAAATGCGTGGGTCCGCAAGAAGAGGAATCACGTTATTCGAGAAGAAGGGGTGAGGGTTAGCGGTAAAGAAATGGTTTATTCTACTTCTTTTGGTGGTTCTGGTTTCCTTTGTACGTGGAATCCGTCTGTATATTTTTAAATGTCATGAGAAAATGCTTATTGTGAGCGTGCAACTTGAGTTTGTACTGCTATGAGTTATACCGAACATTAAAATCACAATCTAGCTACTCTATTGATAGCTCGTGTGCAGATAAACCCAGCTAACAAGTTGTTCGTATTTTTTATCTTGTGTAAAAGATGAAAACGCAAATAATCTTAATACAACTGCAACAATAGAAAAGATAGGAAGAAAACGGCTACAATCTTCGCTACTAGTGATCCTCAGTCCATCAATTCTTGAGGTGGTTTCCAGTCTCTCAATGAAAGATGCTCGCGTCCTAAACCAAAACAAACATAATCTCCAACAGTATCCGCTACCATCTCATTCTGGACCAGCCTGAACATCACTCCTGTTTTTTCTTGCAGTTCCGCCGCGCTGGGTCGAAGCAGCGGCTCTTTCATACAACATTCCATAATCAATACTCTGAGCATTTGCGTGTATGCATTTCTGATATCGAATTCATCCTGCAGATGGTACGCCTGTGTTTCGCCACTTCGAAGCCTCTCGCTACAATCCACAGTGTATCCTTTGTCGGGCATGAATACGGATTTTTGACTTTCTATCAAGGCAACCATGATGAGTCCAACCATGTAGATGTTAGAGCAGGTTCCGTGGCGGGGATGTTCGACTGTTACATTTCTTTGTTCCTTTGTAAGGTATTAGTTTAGTTTTTTTTGCTTTCTCGGAAATCGATGTGGAAGAAACTCACAGGAGGTCGACATGCTATGGCACCCCTGAATTGCTTATATAGCTTCCCGGTTTCATCGGTCTGAACCTCTAATTTTCTAACTTCCATTGCATCTCCGAAATCCCCAACCTGTTATTAATCACCCAAGTTAGTATATCTGACTTCATTTGATTGTACACAATACTTGAACACACCTTTATAATAGGGCAGCGTCTATGTATCTTATCAGTATATCCGATCAGAACTTGGAAGCAATCTATTTTTAGCATTCAAGGTTTGAAAGACAAATGCATTCCTTACTATTGCTTGTAATCATATCATAATGACCAATCTCATCTCTATCCCACCTTTCCTTGTTGAGATCTTCCGATCCACGATCCAAAGCTGTTACCGCTCGAGCCAAACAATGGAAAATCGACCACATATCAGTCTCTGAAACGGGAAACTTCTTCGTATGTACTCTTCTTGAGTGCTCATCCAGTACGGATGACAGAGCTCCACCAGGGCACATTTCGAGGAAATACATTACGTGGCCTCTGTCATCCATCTTGGGTGGACCGTACATACGAATAAGATGCTGCGATGGGACTTTTCTCAGCAGATTCAGAAAAGCAGCTTCCCCTCGTAGGCCAGTATATGTGTCCTCGTAATGTTCATAGCCATCGTATACAAGTTTGACAACCACTTGCTTTATTTTCGGAGCATTTCTTGCTTGTGGATTTCCACGCCATTCCCACTATCAAAGTTATCCATCAGTCATTTAAGTGGTCTTTGTGTTATCCTCTTATTCTAGAAGAGGGTCCTAATGGCAAAGAATCTACTTACAAGTGAAGCACCACCCCCGGCACCGGCACCCAAAGTTCTTACTATCACCCATCCATCCCCAAGACGGTTTTTCCATTGCGGCTCTCTCGTCTGCCACTCTTTGAAATATTCGTTGAATTCTTGTTCTTTCCGGGTTAGAGCGTAGCGGAAGTGCTTTTCAATGCTTAGTATGGGAGCTGCGGCGGACATCGCGTTAGTGATTTTCTCGAAAATTGTCGAAGTTCTTGAGGTGTATCTCGTTGTCAATCTTTTGATGTTGATGATGCAAAGAAACCCTTGTGTTCTTTGTCAAAAAATTCTTATTAGGTCTTTGCTTCAGAAAATGAAAATTCGGTGAATGGGGGACAAAGGGAGCATGACCTTACTCTTCTTTGATGATATTTACCTCTTCCCATTTAGGCGCAATTTGTACTTGGCAGATGAGAAAAGACGGCCATATTATGATATTATGGTCACGATGATCAAAGCTTTTACCATGATATGATTCAAGTCATTGTATTCGAGCTGGTCTTCTGAGAAGAAAATGGTCATATGAGCATTGAAAAACGAGTAATTGGTCAGTGGAGTCCTGAACGGCATCGTTGGGACTACATAGCAGCCATAAGACCCTGAAGCCTATTCACAGCGTCAAAATTTATTTAAATTAAAATGAGGCATAATATCGTAAGCACTTGTGAAATAATCGATGGCTTTTTGCCTTATTATGATCGGTTAGAAACCAATCAAGAAATCTGATTTCCATGCTAAGTTTCGCGAGGGAAGATATCTCAAAAGGGATAGACTTACATACACCCTCTCTCCTCCAATGCAGTTACCAAAACTATACTTTCCTCATCCCCCGGAAACCACTTAGAGTGTCTTTGAGCCACCCGCGTAAGATCAGTGAAGTTAATTTGGCTATATCGGGCGATATCAAAGATCATACTAAACTAGCCGACTAAAGATGAACTTGACTTGTTCCTTAGGCTTTGAGAGTTTGCAAACTACATCTAACCTAAACTTTTGCCCTTGGAATTCGATATCAATACTATCATGATTAACCACCAAACTGATTTCATTCAATGAGATGATGGCTTGTAATCGTCCACAGACTTGATCAAAGCCCAAGTGCCGTTATTTCTGAAGGCTATTGTAAGGGATTACGGAGCAGTTGGGGATCCGCCACTTAAGGTATATGTGATATTGTCTACTTAAGCCCTACTCACGAATATTTCTAGTCAAACACTTCTTGCTCTTTTCTGATCTTTCCATCTCGGTCAAAATACTCTTCAGGCTTATGGACGATAAACCTCCAACCATGACAACATCAAAGCCAAAGCTATCTGGACAAGATGAAAGCATCTCTCAAACACAACTAATTTCTGTCACCTGGGAATTCTCCGGTAGACAAAAGCACAATGATCTTGCCTTATCTTTTGATTTTCCAGAACTTCTCGACCGAGCCTCGTTGCATATTTTACCATGCGATGGTTTGGAATTTCGTCCATTCGTTTTTAGTGAAATTTTTGGGACTATGAAGATATAACCAAGGAAACGAACAATCACAGCATTACATCAACCCCATCCGGAACATATTAGAAGTATCCCTCACATGAAGCGCGAGTTGATATTCCTACTAATCATGCAAAACATTTGAGGCTTTTCAGATAGAACTTAAAGCGGACCCCTAAGCGAATGCGTGAGCGAACTTAGGAGCAACTAAAAAGGCTATATTACCACTGCGAATGATGAATCTAAGAATATAGAGTTAATAGATTCTGAGAGGACATGGCGTTGCTGTGGATGTAAATCGTCATCATATCTACTATCGATTGTTTTGCAACCGAGAGAAGTGGAGAGAATATAAGCTTCGTATGATGCGGAGCAGAGACGTTCAGTGGCTGAAAGAGTTTTAGCAGTGAAGATGAGGATGGAACATGTTACGCATGCTGTTGTGTATATATAAAAAAGGATGGAAAAAAATGGCTGGATATAAAGGCATGAGAATTATGTGTAGAATATGACTGATGTTGCAGAATGGTACATATATAAGTGCTGTCCGGATTACGATAAACTTCAAACTCTAGTCTATCAATTACATGTCTTGGATCGGAGTTACTGATATGTACCAGCGTCTCTATTCACGGCAGTTTAAAAAGACCCTGCGACAGGCGGAATAATTATTGTCTAAATACTATAGCTCTGGAAGCCAGATTGATGGTCAGCCCGCCCATGTTATCTTTAATGTGAGAACTTTAACTGCAAAAATGATTCGAAGCTCAATTTTTTTTGGTCAGATAGTGAGGTTAAATGCATAGAAATGAGACCAGTTGTCACTCGTGCCGAACAGTTTCATGTAGACAGGCTACTCGACTTATCCGTCTCGCTCTTCATCTTCTTGAGCTCCCCAGCCTTCTTAAGCAGACTTCATCTGGACCATGGACATGGAAACCGCATTGTCCAAAATCATCCTTGACACTTCCAATTGCATCACTAAGATTAACCAAAGATGCTCTATGTATACAGATGACCCTGAAGACATCTGAGAAGATCTCCGGGCAAGAGTTGATGAGTGGGAGGTACATCTCAGAGTCTTTTTCTTCGCGCTTAACCTTGACGTGTATCTTGAATGCGAGCAGAGCTGAAGCGTAAAGTCGTAGCTTACTTGTGCTATGAGTATTCTTGTAGATGTATTTAATCGAACATACAGAGAAACCTCCACGGCACTTCGCCATATGAACTTCAATGATTGCATCCAAGAGCTGATCCATCAATAATGGCATGCAGAACTTCTCGGCTAGACAGTAAAGTTTTTGCATGGCTATAGTGGTGGCTATGCTGATTTTCGGAAGGGTGCCACGATAGAGGTATTCGATTAGATCAGCAAAGGTGTCAGGATCATCTTCAGGAAGATACATTTCCCCATCTGCTGCCTCTTTGAAGCCTTTGTTGAACCCGGCATTGAAGAACTCTGATTGGTCGCACAATATCTTCTTATGAACGATGTACTTCTTCCTCTTGCTTCCAACATATAAAGTGACGATTTCATTGAGTGCCCTAAAATCTCAATCAACCACCGGCCGAATGAAAACCGTGCCATTATAATAGCAAACGAATAGAGATATAATATAAATAGCTTACTCGGGCGTCATGAGAGGTAGCTTGGAGGGGGAACTCATCGTAGCAATCGAGAATAGATCTTCTGGGTTTTATTATGGTGCTTTGATCTGCAGTTTAATTGAATTTTGCATACCTTTAAAACTTCCTTGATTTTCCTTATTCTTGAAAGTCTCCAACAGTACTTTTCCGGCTCAAGAACTGCGAGACGACGGATAGATGTTTGGTTGTAAAAGGTTGTAATAATTTGGTTACAAGGAGCAGCGAGAAATAAGGTAAGAGGTAGCCATATTCGAAAGCGAGCTACACTGCTGCCACAGTGAGCAAAATTCAGGACTCTTGTTAGAGGAATTGCGTTTGCTTTTCCCAGATCTTCGAATATCGGGGGAAATTATTCTCACCGCTTTGGCACAATAACCCCGGATCTGCGAGGCTAAAATAGTCCGCTTCGCCCTAGAATCTGAAACTACCGATTTTTGACGACATGATGATGAGACGAAGAGTCACGATGGAGAATAAAAGCAGAAACGGAAACTTCTGACTATGGGCTACGAGCAGAGATAATACTATGAGGCAATTTTAGGATTGAGAGTGATTAGGCTGTACGTGTACGTGAATGAGGGATTTTGGTGTAATACCGGCATCGTCGTCGTTACAAGCTATACCTGCGAAAGGTTATGTTAGTGCATCACCTTCATGTTCATGGAACTCTTCATGGTGAACGTCTTCTAGAAAGCCCTAGATGCATTCCCATGTACAATCAGCGTTTTTCGGCTCTCCTCGTTCAAATTTGTTGAGCCACCGTGGCAACTTCATCGTTAGCTTGGCCTTGATATCTTAGTTATCGACCAAATGGGGTAATGTATACAGAATTCTTTTCAAACTCAATCATTTATGGATACTTTAGGATAAAGCTTAGAACTTAAATTTCAAATCCAATTATGATGACTAGTGGCTATTACACCATTGGATATATAAATACCAAAATTTTCAGTCACTAGGTCATGAAAACCGAGATCAAAGACTAGCGTTCATTTGGCTTGTATCAAGCGTTTTAGTTCATCGACTTCATATTTTAGGTCGCTCTAAACTCGAGCTAATAGTCGTCTCTTATAAACAGCCGACTAGTCCTAATCGGGGAAAGCAAATGTCTGCGTGAGGTTTTTGGTGAGGAATTACCCCAAAATAAAATAAAATTCGCTAAAGAAAACCTTATCCTTACTTAGTATATAACTATCAAAATGTCACGATCACATACTAGAGCGTATCGATAGAGGTCAAATGACTAGAATAAGAAAGATAAAGAGGAAAGAGATCCTTAAGGGATCTCTTTATCTCTTATATGATAGAATATCGCTTAGTTTAAACTAAGGTAAGCGTGATGAGATATCATGTAAGCACGTGATATTCGTCACACAAAAATATATGTAAATTGGTCTCTTTCTGCATATTTGGATTTATTAATATCAGAACAATTCAATGATATCCAAACATCTTTACTTAACTGAGAGCGTGGAGTGTTATTCATAAATTATTAAAATATATATGAGATTTTCCGTATAAAAGCTCACGGGGACATTTGCTTTCCCCGACTAGTAAACCTTTAAAATTGCTCTTACTTGAACTTCATAACAACCATTCTAAGCTCCGATAAAAAAAAATTAATATTTACATATATCTTGAAAGACAACATATTTGAACTCCATTACATCCTTTGAAAGCCTTGGCAAAATTTTAAGCCTCGCCTTCAATGAGACCTCAAGATACACGATCCACATCAACCTCAGCAAAGATAACAGCAATAACATCAACAATTATTCCACATCAATAACCTTCACGTGAGCACCTTCCCAAAATGAAACCAACCCGAAGTGAATTACCAACACAAGATTGCAGCATCATGAGCCAATCAATTCCTGAATTTGACATCATTGGGAAAGATGGGGAAGGATTCAAAGCCAACAAAGTCCTTTTCTGTGATCGTTTCGAATTCTTCAAAGCGCATCGACACAGCGATGACCCTATAGAAATCCCAGACATGACCCCAAGAAAATTCGAAGCGTTGACTTCATACATTTACAGCGGGGGACTACCTCGCTTCTCCGTCGCCGGCCTCGTTAGCCATCGACGCCATGTATTTCGCCACGAAGCAGACCGACAACGTTTCAAAGACCATGCACGCCGCCTGCGCGAACTCTACTATGCCGTCGAGCTTCTCAACGAGAAGTCACTCATGAACGAAATCATGGATAAGATCCAAGACGATCACGCTGCTGCTTACTCTGTTCTGTCTCCCAGGGAAATCAGAGAAATCTACGCCAACAGCAAACGCTTCAGTCCGTTACGTCTCTTCGCTCTCTACGCAATGAGGATCCAAATCGAGAAAGGCGCTATCAGGGAGTATCAACGTCCATACTATGGAATAACGCAAACCCATGCCACTTGGCAGGCCTATTATAATAAAAATAAGGAAGTGGATGAAGTTGGCCCAGATTATGAGTTTGTTGCTTTGAAATGGGATATCGAGGGTCGCTTTGATCCCAGTGTTGTAGGTAGCAGAATTGGAGATCACTGCTGCGATTTTCATGAACATGATCGCCGGGCACAATATGGAAGATGCGAACCATTGCGGGATTAGATCTGGAGGACGTTGTTTGAATCAACCAGCGATATGTACAGTACTATGAATTAAGTTTAAGCGAATTGGTTTTCAGAATAAAACTCAGCACTTTCAACTTATTATTAACGGTCAATAATTCATTAAATTATGTTTGAAACTTTTTGAATCTATTTATTGAAAGCTAAATTATATTCAATGAAATTACTATAGTATAATGGTTAATGGAAATAGATTTATACATCAATCGTGATTACGAGTTTCGCTATATGATATCAATGAATTAGCTGTTTATCAACTCCCAAATAGGGTGAGTTTTGGTGTGAAATGACCCGTCCATATAAACCTTATTGATGCTACTGTAGTTTATGCGTGTTATGTATTGAAAAGGGCTGGGTATGTAGAGTGTTGTTAAGAAGTATTTGGACAAATATATAGCGAGCTCGCTGTAGACTGGATGTCCGGCCTTTCATCATATTCTTTATGTAATTTATAAAAACACTGTAGTTTCAGAATCATAATGACAAGTTTGCAATCACTTATATGTAATTGAATTTCATTCAATTCGACATACAGTTTTGCCTACAATTTCACCCCGTAAAAGGAAGAACATGATCAGGTAAATTGTTGCTTAGTAATTTCATACGTATTGTATTGTATGGTATGGTATGCAAGTAAGCAGAAGATACATCTCTGATTACCCAGGTCCTATCTTTAGTTCTACATATTCCTTAGAATATTGAAAATCAACTAGCGCTGCGTTACTTTTTATGTCGTTATAAGCTCCTTCCCAACCGCCTTCGACTCCACGAACGCCAAGTATTAAACATGAGAACCCTCGATGCGTGCTCATGATAATATCCAGTCGTCTTATCTCGTCTAAACTTCTAGATCAGCAAGTATGTAGCAAATCTCGTCATCTTCAGTACCATTAGCGGCTCCTACACCAGATCCTGATCGACCATGAACATGGAATTGGCATGGATGAACGCCTGAACCAACAGCAGCAACAACAATGGAGCCAACGTCAACAGCAACTCCTCCAGCCTCCAATTCTTCTTCTTTTATCTTCACTTCCTTCGCATGTTCTTGATTGGCGTCGCGAATACGAGGATCATTGCCCTTGGTGAGCTTAACGAGCATCTTCATGAATTCAGCAAAGAACTCGTCACTATTCTTGATCAACCATTGGAATCCAGATGAGTCGACACCCGAGACCACGGCAGAGTAAAGAGCATTTGCGGCGCAGAACTTTCGAAGTTGAGACTCTGGTTCAGCATGTTCAAGAATGTTTCTCACAAGACTAAGAGTCAGAAAGGTGGAATTGGTAGCAAGGCCATCCTGAATTGCGTCCATGATTTTATTGAGGAAAGTGTTGTCCACCTTGAAGATCTCTGCGAAAACATAGAGTTGACAAAGCTCCGAGATGCGAGTTCCCTGTTCAGCTTTAGACATGCGGCGACTGATGGCTGGGATACGACGAGTGTAGAGATACTCATTGAAGTATTTGAAGACGGCAGGACTTGTATCGTGGATGGAGTACATGTGATTTCGATCCAAAGGTCCAGTCGAACTCAACATCTTTGCAAATCGACTCGACGATGCGATTAACAAATTCTTGTGGATAGAAAAGACCATAGTGCCGTGAATCTCATCAGGCTGTCCAACCTTCAACATAATAGTTTCCATACCCATTGTGCTGCTCCCGAAAAGTTAGGCTGATGGAAAATACTGGAGATAGAAGAAAATCAAGTTGTACTAACTCTGTGAATAAAACGTCTGGCTCAATTTTCGTCAATGCTGTTGACTTCGATTGCGCGGCAGATTGAATGCTTTGACTGGCAGATTGAGATTTTCTGGAAGGAGCGTTTTCTGCAGACAAATTCCACAGCTTAGAAGCTTCTGGCGCATATTCGTTATGCTGATTAACCATGTTAGATTTGCTCGATTACTTACTAGAAGTGGATGAAATACTTACGTTGCCCATTTTGGCGGAAGATTGAAGGAGAAATTATTGGATATGAAACCGAACCTTAGTAGGAATTATCTGTTAACCCAAGTGAATCGTCTGTTCAAGAACAAACGATTGATGTGATGAGATTGGTGTTTATTGCTGCGTGGACAGCAGCAAGTGGAAGTGAGTGGAGAAGAGGAGGAGGAACAAGACGAAAGTAAGGAAAGGAAATAAGTGACTTCAAAATTCTAAGTGAAACCCCGACGTCTGAAATACTTTCATTGGTCAAATAAACTTCAAAGTGAAGTGATTGACAGTTTCATCCCAAGGGCGAGGCTGAGCTTTGCGACTCTCATCTCCAGGAGAACCTTATTCGCTTCGAAGTTCATCTCTCGTCAAAACCTCACCATCTCACAAGCCACAACCATTCACCTTGATTCTGCGAAGAAACGTCGTTTACTTTTAACAGAAAGGTGTTGTGCTTATCTTCGCAGATTGCGGCATCGATATTAATTGTTGTGCAGAATCCGCAGATTGCCAATTCAGTGACATTGACTCTGAAAAGATGGGCTTATCGGACTGCTTCAACCTTGGAAAGTAAGGTTAACATCAGAGCTTCCCATAACGTACCATTGCTAATAATCTACAGATCTCTTGGCTATGAGCTTGTGACAATCACTGTGGGAAAAGAGAAGCGCAAGTTCGCAGTACACAAGCAGCTTATTTGCTAGTCCGTGGCATATTTTCGTGGTGCATTCTCAAAAGGAGGATTTAAGGAAGGCCATGAAAGCACAATGGATATGCCGGAAGATGAGCCTGCAGTTTTCGGGTACTTCATGCATTGGTTGTGTCGAGGAACAGTACCTAATGCAAAAACTCTTGAGGATTTCGACCAATTACTCGGTGTATATATCTTCGCAGAGAAGTTGTGCATCAACGAGCTTGCGAACAAAGCTATCGACGCCGTTCAAGATATATCAGAATCAGATGATTTCGACCAGCTTCCCGACTGCACTTTGAAGCATGCCGACAAGATCTGGAGAAACACCTCTACTTCGTCTCCCCTCCGTAAATGGTACATTCATACCCTTGTCTACGATGCGTGGGACTTTGAAGCTTCCGCAGAGAAGAAAAAGAAGCCATTTATGTTGGATTTAGCAGAACTGATCACTCTATGGGAGCTTTTCAAAGACCATCGGGATCTTTATGTGAGCTTTTTTACTCAAGTACAGAAGCATTCAGCAGATAATCCTCCAGAATGCCACTTTTATGAGAACAACTGGGATGATTGTTACTTTCATCGACATTCAGAAGGAGAAGTGTACCATTTGATAGAACCCGAGGCTAAAGATGATAAATCTGAGGATCAAGACGAGAAATAGAGCTAGGTCGAGGGCTGAGCTTCTTTAAGAGCGTATCATTATGGCTTTATTCGAGCGTCATATTGAAGTAAATGTTTGCAGCGCATTGCTACTGGCTAGAAGCATAAAGATTATTATTAAGGATTGAAATGCTACGGGCAGCTGCCAAATAAAACTTTGTGCTCGTAACTGACGCACCGTTATAGTTCTAGAGATATATTCGCTTGTCCATGTTCAAAGCCAGTTGCATGTGTTTCCATCAATATGTTCCAGAGTTTCACTGTGATATAAAGGATGATAATCGTCTTAAACTGACATATTGATTTCATCTGGTTTCCTAATATACTCAGCCGACAGACAGAAGGCTGCAACTTTGATGGCTTGCGGGGATGCGAGATTCGTATTTTTCAGCGGTAGCTTATAGTCATAGATTTTGAATCGGGGTTACATGTATATGCCACATATTTGAGGTGCTCTTCCTTCTCATGCAAAACTTAGGTCATGGATCTTAAGATCTGGTAGATTATGGGACAAGAGGTTTTGCTTGAGTCACAATTTTCTTGTATCTGCTTTGGTCGGCCCCTTACTTCTTCCCAACAGTAATAGTGACATTATTATGAGTCATCTTGGAAAAGTCAATCCTTCTGTAGCTTTCTTTTCGTGAGCGTTACGACTTAGTACTTCTTCATCGAATAGCCAACGCCAAGCAAATTTGTTCGGCTTCTTTTACCAATTGTAATACAGAAAAGGTTTCGATCAGTCAAAAAAGAACAAAATCTTGAGTACTAATAAGATCTTCTCAAGTAAAAGAAGACCGGACTGCATTGATCGAGATTCTTGATAACAACCATACCCAATATCATGAAATGCGATTATCAAAATCTACTACTGGAGCTAAAATCAAGCTAGTGATATAGTTTTTCTTTGGCGACCAGACTAATTGTTACCGGCTCCAGACTAAAGACACTCGCGCCAAACTGGCCAGCTCAAATGCCAATATCCGCTTCGAAGCCAGTATACCTGTTCTTTTCGGGATTAGTTCCAGTTCCCAATTCAGTAAATCCCTTTGAATGACGTTTGTATGATGAAAACTTAGGACCCTGTCAATTAAAAATCCATAGCACTAGTTCCAGTAGCTCTAAAAATGGAAATTCTTAGCTTCAATGCCTGAATATAAATTCTCTCGCTCTTCCCCCCAGAATCTTCTTCCATACCACGCACCTCATAAAGATATATTCTACGCAGGTATACTCAGCTTTATTCTCGAGCTATAAGCTATAAGCTCGATCAATTCTCACCAAGCTTTCGTTTATATCAAGAGCATCTAAACACACATACCCCACGGGATATCTTTATCTGTATCTATCTTTATACACCATATTCCTGTCTCGTCAATCTAAACAACATGGAACAAACTCAACAAGTAGTCAAAGAGGTAGTCGAAGCGGTAGTCGAAGAGGTAGTCGAAGAAGAAGTCGAAGAATTTGTCGAAGAATTTGTCGAAGAATTTGTCGAAGAAGTAGTCAAAAAGCCCAGGTTGCACTCGCTACAAGGCTTTAAGTTGGTCGTTTCGAAAAAGTAAGTTTTTTATCTTCCCATTCTTGGTCTTGAAAGTGTACTCCATGTAGCGAGCTATGATTTAAGTATTAAGCTCTCTTGACCATTGGAACTACCACGACTGGAGCAATTTTAAAGCTTCACATCTTTGGGAAACTTTGAATGCACTACATTGTGTATTGAAACCATGGAATTGATACAATATATATACTAATAGAACAAATTAGGCGACTTGGTAAGGGTGAGAAAGTAGCATTAGTCGTCGGCCCAGAGAAAGATGTATACGCAGTCTCCAAAGCTGTTCTCAGCGACGCTATTACATACTTCCACAATGCTTTTCGCCCTAACCACTTCATAGAGGGTATCGATAAGGAGATCTGGCTTGAAGAAGAGAGTCCCGACGCCATGAGGTTGATGATCGACTGGCTCGGAAAGTACAAAGTTCGTCTCGACTTCATCAGCACCACCTATTTCAATTTCTGGGATCTTCGCATTGCCGCCGGCAAATGGTGTTGTGAAAAGCTTTCAAATGATTGTACCAACATCATTCTAGCTCTAAGAGCATCGAACATTCCTTGCGAGCAACGAGATTCGTGGAAACTCACTGATGAAGACATCGCATACATCTGGGACTTCTCGATGCCGAACTCGGCCATCAGAAAACTCTGCGTCCAATGCATTGCTTGGGAATATCGTGAGGATTTGAATGACCTCAAAGACGGACAAATTATTGGGCCCCTTGTCGCCAAAAGATTGCGTTCTGTTGTCGGCATGCCTGATGATATTGCCGAGGAAATCCAAGCTGATTTTGACCCTTGCAACCCCCGCGAGTTCCAAGAAAAATACAAGACCTCTTGGAACAACAAGAAAAAGCGCGAACGTTGTGACTTTCACGAACATAGTGGTGGCACCAAACATTGTGAAGCACCAAGAACTGATGTCAATAACGATGGTGTATTGGAAATGGCTGGGTTTGTTTTCAAAAAGCCCAGAATGGTTCGGGGTATAAACGGTCGGCCAATTAGGTCATTATTCTCACTTACGGCTTTGGAACTCTTCGATCATTTCTCATTAGAATAAATTGCAAGGGAGTTGTGAGGAGGTGGAGGTCGAACTTGGCTGCGTCCCGATAGCATGTTGAAAGAGAATTTCCATAATGAATGACTTGATAAGCCACTTTGGGGCGTGGATCAAGGTCAACAGCAATATTTGTAATTTATTCGATTGTATATAATGAGATTGGATGGATGAAAAGCAGCTTATATAAATCAGTTAATGATTACCATCTTCCAAATTCGAATAAGGGAAGGATCTTTGTCTAATTTAACTTGGGTGATGTGATTGAAATTCTTATAACCATAGTAAATACAATCTAGATCTTCCGCGGTGTTGAGGCAGTGTGATCAGATCACGTGACCCGGTCATCAGGTGACCTCGGGTAGCCAGTATTTATAGATCATCTTTAGATAGCCCAAAAACGATACCAAAGTTCCTACCACCTCTTTTGACTCCCTACATTTATTACATGAGTACACCTATTGCTTTATTCCCTTTACTTATTTTGCTATTATTGTATATCTTGTAATTCTATTTGTTCTTTGTATTACACTTAGACTTAGTTTACAGTATTATACAAAGGATTCTTTATATAACCTATACCACCTTCTACTCTTTTATAGCAGGAAGCTTCAAGTATTTCGTACAAACCATCTAAGCGAGGATGGATGAACATCCAAACTCTCTCTTTCACTCTTCAGTTACCAAAAATCAAACAATCAACTCATCCTCGCCGATTCCATAACAATTTTTCATGATGTTTTTATTAGATCTTAATATTTCATACAATCTGAATTTTTAATGAATCTCGTCCCGACGATCAAAAAGAGAATTGTGAAGCCCCTGTAGGTTTACGAATATTTAAGCATGGACGTTTTTATCTCGTCCCTTTATGATTGATTGATTCTGGTATTAACGGGGCTGTATGCTTAGGACGATATTGCATGCAGCGCGACCAAAATGAGCTCTGCGACTATGGCAGATGCCTCAGCGCCCGTCGCAAAGCAGGCCTTTGAAGAGTGATTCGTTCCTCTGGGTACAATAGCAATTGAACGTTACGGATAGTCTCTTTCTAGCTTTCTAAACCTTAAAATCGTCGCACTCGTTACGAAACCGAAGAGGAAATAGTTCGCAGTACACGAGAAGCTCATATGTGACTCGTGCAAAGACTTTATATCAGCTTTCTGTGGAACCTTATTGGAAGGCGCTGAGACAAAGATCTATCTTCTAGAACATATCTCAGATGCGGTAGCTCTTTTGATTGACTGGCTATATCGATATACGGTCCCATTCAATCAGTTTCATGCTCATTTGAAACACTCAAAAAACTCTACTTATTTTCGGAAAAATGGGTTTTTTGTCGATTGGGAAATATGGTCATCAACAGCATCAAACATCACTTCTGGATATCAGACGACAAACCCAGCTATATGAACCATGTACTGCCAGAAGTTGTGGATTATATCTGGAACCATACTGAGGATGAGCCGGCATTGCAAATGCTTTGCACTCAAAAATTGACTTGGTGCTATCACGACGAGACAACACCTATCTACCAGGTTTGAAAAATATTCAATTTCACACAGATTGACAATTTCTAAAGATCGGTTGCCAACAAGACCAAAGATAATTTGATCCTCATTCATACATAAACTGGTGAACTCTTAAGTCCATTGTTTCAAACACTACAGTGCTTGTAATTACGTTAATCAGGTATCTCAACACACCGGCCAATATTATTCATTGTTTTCCAATGTATTTGGATGGATAATCACTCACCATTCTTCACAATCAGCAGACAGTATATATCAATCCCTTCTAGCTACATTTCACCTCCAACAACTTATTCAAACACTCCCCTCCCATCTTCAGACCATTTCAGCAGTGTAAGAAAACGAGACATCCCCGCTCTTATCCGAGTTAACAATCCAGATTTCACTCAAAAACAGTTATATACAATCCAAAAATCTGAGAAATCTCACTCAGATGATTCAACTCGCGCACCAATGGATTCCCAACCCATGTGCTGATGTGATAATATCTTCGCATTCTGGAAAAGGGGTCGGCAGTAGGATTACTATGCGCGGAGTCCTGTTTCCCATCTGCAAAAGGATTCAAACTACTTCATCTGTCTAGACAAACGGACACTTGAGAAACGGGGTCAGTTGTTAACAAAACGGAATATACGTACTCCGAGTATTTCACGATATTTGACATTTTTCACATGTTATACTTGTAGATAGATGCGTGTGCTATGATGACGGTCAATTTCTACTCGGGAATACCACTAGCGTTATGAAAATGGACATGTTACACATGAGCTCGTGATAGTAGTGAATGATTGGATGTGAGGATTTATAGAGTATTGAATTCAGCCATGGTATCGAGTATTCAGATATAAATATAAAAAATATAGAGATAGTAATAGATTAATTTCGTAGATTTCCAATAGAAGAACTCGCTCGCTGGCTCGCTCGCTCAGCATACGCCTATAATCTCAGAGGTATCAAACAGCTTTGAAAAATGTCCTGATCTTGATCATCTCCTCGCCGCATCATTAGGACACCAAAATGGCAATCACACCAAAAACAACAATACTCAAACATCAGCCCTCGCCACAAAAGCGCATCTCGCCCTCTCAGCCCCTTCTATAAATCTCTCTCCTTCTCCCTCCCTCATCCATAAGCACCCTCTCCCTCTCCGCAAATCTTCCCGAACTCCGCGGTCCAACTGATCCATTCTCACGGGGTATACTGCCTCCCCTGCCGCCAAAACCAGACGGTGATCCTCTTTCTCTCTCTCGATTAGCATTAGCCATTCCGACTCCGCTTCCTCTCCTCCCTCCTGCTCCTTCCACAACTCTATATCCACTCGGCGTAATGGGTCTTCTATCATCCCAGCCCGTCCCCTCTACCGTACGATATCCACTCTGTACGGGTTCAGGGGTGCCGCTCCCTCTACTCCCTCTACTCCCCCTCCTTGCAAACGAGCTCGGACTAGGGGTCCCACGCTCGATAATGCGATCTCGCTGGATGTAAATTTCCTCTATATCGCCCCTCTCTCTCTCTCGGTCTCTTCCACTCGTGACACTCCCCTTCCTGCTTTTCCTCCTCGAGACATGGATTCCGCTCGGACTGGATCTTCCGTGGGAATGCGGCGGCCAGTGCTCTTCTTCTACTTTTATTAATTCGACTCTGCTTTCTTCCGGGGGAGTGGGTACGCGAGGAGGTGATACATCGCGATATGAAGGCGCTGGGCTTGCGGGCGTAACAGATGGTGAGGGCGGGGGGATGCTATGATGTGATGGGGGCGGCGCAACCGACATGGGAGGCGGAGGATATCCTGGAGCGTATCCAGGGGGATATCCTACCGAAGCTGGTGGTGGCGGCGGCGGCGGTGAAGGGGCAATAGACGCAGGGGCGGGAACAGGAGTGGCCGGTTTTGGGGTTGGCGGGGCGGGAGTCTGGTGGATTTCCGTCATGGAGGTAGAATGGCGATGGCTGGGTGGACCGCGGTGAATCTCGGACATTGAGGTTGAATGCCGATGGATTTCAGACATGGGTGGAGATGGTCGGTGGCGGTGTTGTTCTATGACTGTTTCTGAAATGCGGGAGACTGGGCGAGACGAGTGGGAACGTCTTTCGCGGATTATTTGGGTGGATTTGCGGCGGGGCGCACGACGATCGACAAAGACTATGTCTTCGTCTTTAGGGACTAGGGGGAGAGGTATGTTAGTATGGGGGTGTTTGGAGAAGTTACAAGAGGAATATCGAATAAAGTGAGATGTATTCAATCTGGAAATTATTGGAAAAGAATTACTCACTGCCGAACAAACACATGCTGTCTTCTATTTCTTGGTGTACTTCCTGTGTCTGTTTGTTTGCGTATCTAAAGATATAATCGGTGGATGAAGAGAACATTAACACGACGATGGATGAATATTTCTTTCGAGGATAAAGTAATATTAGTCGATTATATTAAACAACAAACTCAATCGCTTTAACTTATATATTCTCAAAAAAAATATTCTCCCTCACCGACCGAGTACCAACCCTCTATATATATCCTCATCTCCACCCAGCTATCATCAAATCCAGTATCCACAGCCACCTACCCTTTACCATACATCGTACACCCCTTCTCAAACCTCGAACAGACCAAGGCGCAGACCCATCATGACGATATGCAGCTATATCACCAAATTCCAATAATAACAGACGCATCATTTATTCGAATCCAGGGTCCGTTACCACCAATCTGAACATAGAAGGTACAAAAGCAAAAGAAAATACACACCCAGCCACGGTCACATGTCCATCCGATAATCCTTACTACGCACTGACGAATCTCCGCTGTAGCCCTACCCAAAGAATGATTCGCCGAGACCAATCCATCGCAACTGAGTTTCCCATTTCCACGAAAATTTAGGTATATTCCAAGGAAGTTGATCTTAAAAATCTAGATCTGGGATTGCATAACTACCCAAATATATGTGTCTTGATTATCGTGCATTTTCTCTCTTCTTCTGATTCGTCCGCTCCATCTTCGCATACGATATCCGAGTGGCGTTAGGCGTGCTCCGGCTAGGTTCCCCTGTCTCATCCAGAGCGTGCTGGCAGCGTTGCATGTTCGCCTTGTGCGCAAGGCGTACGCAGACTAAGCTGTTATCGTAGCGTTATGTGATAACTCTGGCTACAATCGGTGTCCTGGTGCCGATCGCGTATCCACGTCGGCACTCTCGGTCCGCGTGTTTGCGTTGGAGATGCTTCCGTTGGGCCGGGAGACAGCGAAGATCGAGTGTACGGTCGATCGCTAATGCGTTCTTTGGGTTTGCATACAGAGTAGAACATGTTTTGAATGGAAAGGAAAGGTGGTCTAGATGGGAGGATGTCAAGTTAAGGAGTGTATCGAATGATTAGATCAACTCTAGAACGAAGGGGTTTCATTTTCAATTCTACGAAGATGGCATGATGGATAAGTGGTTGTTGTTATGTAGCGTTCTAGGGGTGTGAGATCATAACAGAGATGAGGTCGTTTCTGCTCACACGGTGCGTTTATAGTAATAAATCCACTAGTATTATCACTCCAACACATATCCTTGATGTAACAATACGAATGCCGATCAAAATCGATGTATACAATCTGTACTGTGCTAGCGATATCTCATACATAGAACATCCATTCTACTCAAGCAAATCGAGAGACACAGTACACTGTAGTAACTCATCTCATCAAGATCTACCGAACAACACCCGACTCTCCTTCAGCTGAACCCCATCCGATAACCCACCCCTGCTAAATTTTCTAACATGGTTATCAAAAAGTAAGATACATTTTTTCTTCCACCGATTTTCTCCCCTCTGTGCTCGTTTAGGTTTCGATACTTTCCACCTACGTAATACTTACTGCCTTTGATTCGGGTAAACCCCTATTCAAATCATTTGTACCGATATTCAAATGATTTGAGAAATGTAATCTTAATCATATTTCCCCGAGTTTTTTTCCTACGTACTAGAAATTACAGATTCAACCCTTGTAGACCAGTAATTATCTTGCTGACTGTTCTGAATTGGTCATATGTAATACTCTGCGCTCTCTTTGGATTCTTCACCAAGCTCACCTGCCAAATTAAAGCGATATCGATATGGATGTTGTTTCTCTTTGGGACGAAGTGGTATTGCATCTCGATATTGCATTGAGTCCATGGACATTGTGGGAGATTTGAAGGGGACATTTTGAACTCCAACAATCTAAGTGGAAAATGCAGCTTGGATCTTACCTATGGTATGGCTAACGAAGGATCCCCGCCACCGGCTAGTTCTTTAGCAGCAACCACTGTGGTTCAACTTATCTTCTATTCCCTAATTCCCTATATTAATCACCGATTACTAGAAAAATTGCAAAGCCTTACAATCTAGACTCCATTAAATACGTTATTTGTTATATGGGGCTTCTTTTCTGAAATCATCGCTGTACAAATTGTAGTTTCTGGGTTTGATAGCCCTATACTTTGATATCTCAGCAGTTTGTTCTCAGGAAACTTTAAACAAGAGTTTCCACGAACTAGTATCGATCATATAGATTGTTCTTCTCTATCGAATACATCTACACATAATTTAGATTATACATCATATATTCGAGTTAATTGGCAAGATCAAAGTCTAAATTTCAAATACAATATAACAAAGACCGATCTAGAGCTCTATCCCATTTTATTACTCCCTGACCGTTACAGTCATTGAGCTTACTTGAACCACTAACTTTACATAAACTCATATACATCCATCTCATCCTCTCTGATCCACTCCATAATCTCCTCCACATCTTCCCATTCATCCCCCAACACTCCGAAAATTCCCCTCTCTCCCCTCACACCCCAAGATACCAAATCTTCTTCTTACCTCTCACAAACAGCGCAAAGACAATCGCCAACTCAACCAACGCTCCATCCTTTTCCGATCAACAAATATCACAAATCGCTGCTCAATAAAAAAAATGGAAAACTAATCAAAAGTTGCGGAACCACTGGTGGATTAGCTTTCACTTCAATATGTTTATACACATACCCTAAAAAGTAAATCGTAGATCTATAACCCTTCAATCTCCTCAATCTTTTCCTCATTTTCTAAATATGTATGACTTCTCCTCAATAAATGGATAAAGCTCCCCGCATTCCCCTGGTCAAACATTTCCAAAGGGTTGGCCAAACAGGCATTTGGTTTACGAATATCCATGCCACGTTTCTATTCTGCGCTTCGTTGGTTGCGTCTAGAATCTGGATTGAGAAGCATTGACAAGCGGCTTGAAAGCCATAGATATACCGCGGATTATTTTGATTCGGTCAGAGGGAGGAGTTAGGGAATAGAGAATATTTTTAGTGCATGGCGAAGGCGCAGAGATGTAAATCGCTAGACGTTAGGCAGATGGCGCCTGTTAGTGCAATTTCAGTACCAGTTTCCGTGAACATGGCGATAGCAGCTTGGTCATAGTTGCCTGAAGTGCTGAAAGTTACTGTTCGACTTGCGGTGGTTGTGTAATGATGAAGCAGGGTGAGTTCTCATAGACGCCTTTTGATGGCCTCGGGAAATATAGCCAGTAGTTCTTTGGCAGTAAGAGTCTTCATATCAGGTTGCTCGGGACTCTTTCTGGGTGTAGTACATTCGTATTCGCATTTCATCTCATGAGGTTGACGATTGAGGAAACTTGGTTGACCTTCATCACACTAGACTGATGGATAGAGTTGACGTGAGGAATCCGGGGAAAAGCATGAAAGACCTATAAGCTTTCCGCTTGACTTTTGGGTTCAGCGGTGATAAGTTGGAACGGCTTCCTTCCACGGGTAAACTGACTGTCATGGAAGTGGGTATGAAACACCTCAACAATAGTTAGCTAATTTTCAAGAAGGTTAATTCAGAGATGTCTCTTTCAGATGTTCCAGAGCTTTCGAGAGAATTGTCGTGCCGATGTTTTTGATGGAAGGCATTTGTATAGCGTAGAGGGTATTCTTTTCTATATCAGGGCTAAATCATATAGTTATGGTAAAATATATGGTAAATGCATGTATACGAGTGATTGCATGATCCATATTGAAATATTATATTATTATCCCTTTCATAGAAAGGAGGCTCTAAAACTATGTGTGCGCTTGGCACGCCTACGATCTTACTGATGTCTCTCAAAGTCCGTGCACTATAGCATGCTGACTATGACAAAGATCAAAGTACACTATCACGTGAGTGCCATGTCATCGCTTATTAATGACCGCGCCCCCACAATGTGGAGTTTCCAATTGTTTTGACGTTCTCTTATTCGTTCCCATCATTCTTTTTTTTTTCCTTCTGTATCCTTCAAGCACTCGACAGCAACCGAATATAGCTCACCCGATCTCATGCTTTCATATACTGCGGTTACCATACTTCCGATAGATTGATATGAATTGGGCTTATCCGGTAACCATTCCGAAGACTTCAGGTAGTCCTCATCAACGAAGGGGGATGTGGAGCTCATTACGTACATAGCAATACATACGCTCGCCAGCTTTGCTTAAAAAGGGCTTAGCAGCAGTGATTGATTCGAAATATTGTCTCTTTACCATATTATAGGTATAACTCATTTGCTCGGAGCATGCTCTTGTCCAGTCTTTCAAAGCTTGCAACATGGCTAGACTAGGCTCCAACTCGTCAAGAATGACTGCCTGAAGTCAATGAACGGTATGTTCGAAGCGCGCAACTGAGTCCATATTTGAAAACCGATTGAGAGTTGTAGTCAGCCTATTCCAGAGAAGCAATTGTAAGGCGAGATCTTTCATCTTGGATTCGTCCCATTGACTATGGCGTTTCTTGAGGTATTTTCCAAGGCTTTGTTCGAAAGAGCTCATGAATTTAGGCTTCAAATCCATAAAGAACATATCTTGTATTCCTCTGAGGTCTAGAGCTTGGCATACGGCTACTAGATGCGCCGCGGAAAGTTGTGACAGAACCTCCAAAGCCAATAGCGTGTATCGACTCGAGATCAATCCCAAAGAATTCAAAGCTTGGTTGCCCATTTCAGCTGTTTGAACGTGTGATCCAACGGGGTTAGATAGAAAACCAAGCTCAGATTGCAATGCCGCTATCATGATATCGAGTCCTTTAAACATCCAGGATTCGCTTGGCTCATCTGCCACCAGATTAGGAGGAAGACCATTGTTTGTTGCTGGATTTATCAACTCCGTACATTGCGCAAATAGCATTCGGCCAATAGACTGACAAGCTTGTCTAGCCTTCTCCACGGCACTCGTGATGGATTTTGCTTGGAAATCTCCACCATGATGCATCTTTCCGTCATCACTAACTAGAGGATTATCGGTAGCGGAATTTAACTCAACTGATACCTGTTCATAACAGAAGATCCTCTAGTGATGGACCGATCCACTGCGATGCAGTTCTGATAGAATAACGATCTTGACGCAAATGAAATTCTTGGGTATCGTTCCCTTTTGTCAACTTGGAACCAGCCAAGAATGAGTAGATATTTTTGGCTGATACCGTTTGACCTCTATGGGGTCTGACCTCGGCGAAGAACGGATTAAAACTTTCATCCGTACCAGAAAGTGCTTCGACAGACATACCGGTAAGGATTTGTGAAAGCAGAGCTTGCATAATGGCTTCATGCATGGCTAAAGATGCAACGGCGGCTGTTGTTGCCGTTCCGTTCACCAATGACAGTCCTTCCTTAGGTTGGAGAATTGCTGGGGGGATATCAGCTTGCAATAATGCTTTGTCTGCTGAGACGCGTTTCCGCTCGCAGTCAACGTAGACCTGAATCGCAGGCTTTCCTTCTAATGCTCCACCTATGTACGACAATGGGCTAAGGTCGCCGGAAGCAGATATGCTTCCTCGAAGTGGCACAATCGGGATTATTTCCTTGTTTAAAAGATCTAAAAGAGATTGGACAATGACTGGTCGAATTGCAGAGCCTCCCTTGGCAAGCGTGTTAGCACGAATGGCCATTGTCCCACGAACCCAGCTCTCTGGCATAGTGGTCGAGCAGACT
The DNA here is from genome assembly GCA_038090695.1 of Sclerotinia spermophila. NCBI lineage: Eukaryota > Fungi > Ascomycota > Leotiomycetes > Helotiales > Sclerotiniaceae > Sclerotinia > Sclerotinia spermophila. The sequence continues at coordinate 95,534 of JBBMOJ010000117.1, forward strand.
GTATCAGACAAAGGAATAGCCAATCGTGCTAGTTTCGCAGCTGTACACTCCCTCAATTTCATAGCACTCAATGGATTGCTCATTGCCAACTCTTCAATACGACGACGGTCCAGAGAGTCAGAAATCACTCCATAATGAAGCATTCGATATAAACTCGCAGATACTTCAGAGATATTCTTTGGTATAACATCTGCACTTCCACCAAAACCAGTATTGACACCTTCTAATGTATGAGCTTACATGATGCTTTTATGTTTGTCAAAGATTGTGTTAACTCACCATAAATTGACTCGCCGTTCTGGATTCGTTTTTGTAAAGCCTCTGCACTTCTCTTCATTTTTCCGGTCGCCTCTTCGCTGAGTGATACTTTGCGCCGGTATCTTCAAGGCTTGTGTCAGCATTAACTTCCTTACACATTGGGTCAGGGTAGTCACTTACCTCGCGATGGCAACCAGCATTGCTAGGCTTAAATTGGAGCCATTGAGCTCTATTGACTCGGATCCAGAATCTTCATCTTCAATTGCACTTAAGAAGTTTTCCCAATGTGACAAGACTACTCGATTGAAGCAATCCATTTTTGGGTTTTGGGATTCGGCTCTCGTAACGGTTCCGTTTGAAGAATTCAACTCCTTTTCTAAGAGTATTCCATTAGATGGATCCATCTTTGGTGTTAAGACTACTGGCAGTAAGACTCTTCTATTAATCAATCGACTGGTAACGAGAGACTGAAAAGGATTTCCCCCAATTTCTGTGGTTGATATTCGAGGTGTAGAAAACACGACAATGGATATATAATTTATGGGAAGATGGTGCGTGTTTCATTAAACAATACAATGGATAGAGTTGATTATATCAAACTTTTTGAATGCCCAGGGCAGCTGCTGTTTTGGCGTGTTTTCTCTAGTGTAGTGCAGTACTTTTGACTTCACAGCATGCCCTGAGGAATTTGAAAATTGTGGGATAAGGTTTTATCCTTTAGATTATACATGTCATCCTTATTATAGAGGATTATATTGCTTTTTGGATGCGATTCAGGTGCGTAGAATAAAAATAAGTATAGGGCTTCAACTGAATCATTAAAGTTCAGCTAATTGGCCCTAAATCTGAAGATCATTCCTCTTAAAACTACTCGGTACTACACACCGCCCACGTCATATTCGAAATGATTCCCATTACGTGGAGAGGAAAATTGAAACTTCGAAATACTCTAGAATGCGAAATGAATATCGATATATCTATGAATAGATGATGGTACGAAAACAGTGTGGTTGTCCCTATGGTGGCAAAGTTAATATTCCGAACGAAAAGAAATTCAATATAAATCCCTATACTAATTTCTATTTCGTATATTACAAAATTAAAGTTCTTTTCGTTATTAACAAAATACCTATTTTGTTAGTAACAAATAAAATCGGTACTTTTTGCAACCCATTTATTATTAAATTTTAATAGAAAAAAAGAAAATATTAGTTTAAAAAGCTATAAAATCTTTTAATATTAGAATTTAAAAAGAGATGAATAGAGAGATATATATATAGAAACTAAAACAAGGAAATCAAAGCGAAATAAGAGTTAAAGAAATAAGTATAGGAATTAAAGGATAAATAGGAGTATTGTCACGGAAATCCCCGTATCATATGTATTACACATTCACATACACTAATATAATACAATCCACATCCAGGACTATACATAATCAAATAGCAATATAATATATCCACTTATTTCATTAATAGATTATATATTTTATTCCTCCATTTATATAGTCTAGATATAGATTACTATTCCCTCTTAAGCAACTATATCGCCTATATGTTACAACGGATTAGTAATACTATAGGGGATTAGCCTCAGGACAAAAAAGGTAG